>JAYJMB010011547.1:0-48355 GCA_036873735.1 Pouteria campechiana
AATTGACTCCTAAATCAAAATATGAGAATAATGAATATATTTAGGAATCAAATAGGTGCAAAAGATGAAGTATTAGGAGAATAAAATATGACATTTTGCATTCTCATCATGCAACAATGGGGGTATGAGAGAGGGAGGAAGGAAGCAACAAAATGGGAGTTATGGAAAAGTGAAGCCTTTTAAATTTGGAGACCATTACACTATTTCAACTACAACTCTCTCATATGAGCCTAGAATTAAGTGATTCATTAGGAAGATAATTTTAAAATATACAAGTTTTATGTTAAATACTTTTTTCTAAATAATTCAGCATCTTTATCAAAATTTGAACACAAGTGACACCTTTTACATTTGTTCCTTTTTCACCTCTAATCATCATATATAAAAGATTTACCCCTGTTGGGATAATGGAAAATCAATATATGCTTTGATGGCACAACTAAAGGGGCCCAACGAAGATTTATTCATGGAAAAGAAAGTCCATGAAATATTTCCAATGAAAAGGAAATCAAAATTCAAAGATTTCAGCCAAAATCCAAAAATGATTAATTAAGTTTTTGGGAACCTTAAATGGTATTTTTAATTATATTGGGAAATGCATATACAATTGGTAGAGTTGAGAAATTTAGAAAAATTTCATTTCCACTTGGATACTAGAGCTCAAAAATTGCCACAGAGCTCAGACATTGCTATAGAGTTTAAACATTGCCCCAAAGCTCAAACATTGCCCCAAAGCTCAGACATTGCCACAAAGCTCAAATGTTATCACAAGCTTAAATGTTGCCATTGAGTCTAAACATTGCCGCAAAGACAAATGTTGTTGTAAAGCCAAATGTTGTCATAGATCTCAAACATTACCACAGAGCTCAAACATTGCCATAGAGCTCAAATGTTGCCACAGAGCCCAAATGTTACCACAGAGGCAAATGTTGCCTCAAAGGTAAACATTGCCATAGAGATCAAACATTGCCACAAAGTTCAAACGTTATTGTAGAGTTGGACATTGCCACAAAGCCGAATGTTATCGTAGAGCTCAGACGTTGCCATAAAGTTATTTACCAAACTACCCTAAAGGTGCAAACCTTAGCAAACACCACTCATCCAACCACTCAAAAGCCTAGGCCTAGGACCCTTTCACTGAGAAAATTACTCACTGAGTCAAACCTCAGTAAGTACTATTCATCTAATTATTTAAAAGCCTAAGTCTAGAACCGAGTCACTTAATCTTAACTCACCAAATCACTAAGTCTTGATTCATCGAGTCAAACCTTAGCAAAACCACTTCAAATGAGCTAAATCTAGTTATCCTGGTCCTACTTTTCCTAAGCCTCTCATGAATAATTGAGAGAGCTAAGCTAATTCTAGTCATCCTGGTCCCACTCTTCCTAAGCTTCTCATGGGTAATTGAGAGAGCTGTGCTAAACCTTGTCTATCTGGCCCACTCTTCCTAAGCTTCTCATGGGTAATTAAGAGAGCTATGTTAAACCCTATCTACTTGGCCCACTCTTCCTAAGCTTCTCATGGACAATGTGAGAAAGCTAAACCAGACCTAGGTTACCTATTTTCTTTTGATCTCTTTCAGGTTTAAATATAATAGAGATCACCCAAGCCTGAGTCTTTCCAGGATATACCAATTGGGTCACAAATTACCTACTATCTCTATGGTTTCTTACAGTTTAAACAACAAAAATTACCTGATCTTAATTCCATCTGAGACAAACTAATTGGAACAAAATACTCATTCTTTAGGTCAACCAAGTGTTTAGCAACCTAGTCTAGAGCTATGTCATTGTATCTACTCATTAGCTTGAGGCGATCTCCTAAATATCAAGTTATTGCAATGTGCTTGATGATGCTAAAGACATCATATATTTATCTATGAGAGAATGTATTTCATTTTTGGGTCTGTAAATTCATTTTACTTTTTCTTTTAATCAAGGATTTTTTCCCATTGTGGAGATATAGACCACTTGTTCTTTGGGATATGAGTATGCAATTTTCTAATGTGTACACAATAAGTATAATTAATTGAGGATATCAATAAAAATTAAAATTGTTTAAATCATTACAAAATGATAAATCTTTTTGGTCCATTTTCATTCCTCCCTTTTGTACTTATTTATGAAAATGGTGAACTCAATGTAAAAATCCCACCCATCCATCATCTTTAAGGAAAAGTAATGCTAATGCATTTTAGAGACCATATTTTTTTTGAGACTTACTGAATCTTTCTTTTGATCTTAGCAAATTTTTGGTCCAAAGTTTAATCCTAATGGCATCATCACTCGCATTTAGATGCTTGCCTAGTGGTGGCTTTGCCATCAACTCTCCATGAAGCTTTGATAGGAATGTCCCTCACTCCTTTATTATGGTGCCAACTGGACCGACGCTAGTTATTTATAGGAGGGAGTCGATGACTCTAATTGTTCCCTCATCCAAGGTTGCTACATTGGCTCTTAGGACTGTCCCTACAGCACCCAAGTCTACTTCCTCTGCCTCAACCTCTATCACAAATGATGTTTGAGAGAAGAAACATAAGAAGAATAGAAGACAAAGGAGGAAGGTTGTTCCTTCTCCTACTCCTCGAGTTGTCGGAGATGAACCTATCTCTACGCTGCTCTAAGAAATCCCAAAATCAGGAGTAACTGAGCTTCTTCCCATGTTGACCTCTTTGGGAGATATGCGTTGAGCAAGACTCCTAAAAGGTGTGCTCAGCCTTCCAAAGGAACTGGGAGAAGGAACAAGTTTAAGAAGAAGCCAACTTGCAGGTTGATTGTCCAAGAAAAGAAAGTAGAGAAAAGAGAAAGAATGGTTGACTCTAGTAGCCCAAAGAAAAGAGAACAGAAAAAGAGGAAGGTGTAGCCCGTTGGTTTATGCACAACTTCAACTGATAGGGACCCATCACCAGCACTGCCCAGCCCACCTCATCTGAGGATGGTTACAAGGTCAATGGTCGGGCTTATGGTGCTTCCTCTAATGTTCCATTCTCTGTAAGAAGACATTGGTAGAGAGAATTAACTGTCCACTTCCCCTCATCACTTGGTGAATAGTTATCAAACCTTCATGATAGTCACATCATACATGACTGAGAATAATACATATATTATGTCCATAGAAGAGATAACTAAATGATTAGAATAACTAAAAAATGAAAACCAACATCTGTGAGAGTTATGCACACAACAAAATGCCAGTTAGAGTTCCAATTCTGGTCCACCTTTTAATATTGCACATCCTTTCAACATTCCATCTATGGTAATGGCCATGCCAGAGCAACTGTTTGTCTTCTATCCACTAAGAGGGTACCCTATAGGGGCAAAATGCTCACCCCTAGTTTCCCCAGCTACCTCACCTCAGCAACTACCTAATATCAATCTCTGTGCATAGCCATTTAATGTATGTTCAACCGCAATAATTTGGCCAAAATGTGCATGCACCACCATTTCAGATGAATGTGGATCTAGTGGCCCATTACAAAGAAATAATGAATGATTGGATGGCTCAAAGATAGATAAACTTGCCTTCTAAAGTACCTAACATATATCATCAGCCTTATCCTTGGAAATTTAGAATGAGTTAATCTCGTCAGAGTTCAAGATGATAGATTTCTATACATTTGATGGGATGATGATCCTCAACACCATCTTACCCTCTTCAATCTTAAGATGGGAAACTATGTCATCTATAACAACCTCTATTTAAGATTATTCGGTTCCTCTCTCAAAGGGCTCGCATTCGAATGGTAGTTGACATTACCCATGGGATCAGTCAAAACTTGGAATGACATGCAAAACCTGATCCTGGTCAGATTCTTTCACTAAGAAGAATGTCACACTAGCAGATCTCTCACTCATGAAGCAAAGGGAGGATGAACCAATAAAGGAATTCATCTCCCACTGGCAAAGGGAAGTTGGCAAGTGTAAGGCAACCTTAACTGAAGAACAAAGAGCTTACTTATACCGTAATGGCATCAAGGTTAACCTTGCTATTCTAGTAAATGAGCAGATAACTAACTTCGGGGCACTTGCTAGTGAGGTAAGTTGAAAGGAACGCCTCCTCTCTCTCTGGAAAAAGTAAAGTCAAGGAAGATAAACAAAAAGAGAGCATCTTCAAATTGAAGAAGAAAGAACAAGAGAAAGGCAAATGCAATGTGGTAAGAAGGATTATCAACCATTTCATGAAAAATGGGGTCATCACGCCAAAGAAGGATGCACAAGCGATATCCAACAACATATTGGTAAAAGAAGCTCCCGTTCTAGCAGTGCTGGAACAATAATTCAATCACCAATTCCCTAAAACCTCTAGCTAAGAGGTGTAAAGGGAAGTCATGATCGATGATGAAAGTTAAGATTTTATCTGCCTGAAAGATATCCCAAAGGTCTCATTGATGAGATGCAAGGAACGACATCATCAGGTTAAACATGCAAAGCAAAGGGAAAGGGAGGAGTGTCTAAAAGATTTATTCTCATATTTTGAAAGGATACATTGTTGATCATCATGGTTCCAACCATACATCATTGGGGATTACCTTCAACCTAAGAGGCACAAATCCTTCTATAAGAAAATGGTGGGCAAAAAGAAGAGAGTTTTATGCTTGGGGGCCATTGCCATCACTTTAGTTAGCTACAGATGAAGTATGGATGACATTTTAGGATAGCTTACCAAAATTGGGAACTAGGAGTAACCCAAACCTTGATGAAAATAATCCATTTGGATATCTAATAGTAGCCTCTTAGTACTACATTGAGGAAAGCGAGGCTTCCACAAGCCAATCAAACAAGAAGTGAGAACATTCTTGTAGAAGGCATGACCACCAATAGGAACATTGACACCCAGTATTCACTTTATTTAATGTTGGCAATTTGCCAGTCATGCACCTCCTTTGTTACACTAGTGAATGTTTGAGCATTTCATCAGAACTAAAGAAGAATTGATTTCAAACCCCAGTAATTCAAGGTGTCAAAAAGTAGGTCCCCTTATAAGATATGTTCCTACTATGTTTCCTTTCCAAAAGAAGAGAAAAAATCAGGAGGTCTCTTATTAATAGGATTAGTATTAAGGCAAAAGGATAGAAATTATAGCTATAAATGGAGGGGCATTGCTTTGAGTGATCCACAATCACTTGATCACCCAGAGGCAGAAGAAGTTCATTTTTGCTTGGCAAGAAGAGCTTATTTTCATCACCAAATTCCATCTAACTTTATAGAGGCATTCGATCAAGCTGAAAAGAAGAAAATAAAGGCAATGGATGACCCTCTTTCCTTGGTACAAATGATGTTCTAAAATGAGACATACGTAATTAAGAGTTTTTCATTTTCACTAGCTAGTAATAGTCATGCCTTAAAGTGGATTATGACATTGTCAGCTGAGTCATTTAGATCTTGTGAGGTGTTAGCTGAAGCATTCATACACAAATTTCATGACTATACTTCCCAATTCTCTAAGGGATAAGTTCAAGGAATTCATCCTCTTGAAGGGGAACATCTTTATGATTTTCCCTTGAGATGGTGCAATGTTCACCTTTATTACCTCATGGTGTGAGAAGAAAAGCGCATAGTATGAGAATGCATCATTGAATTAGGAAAGGCTTTTCCATTACCAAAAGAAGTCCCCACGTCATTCCCCAGATTGCTTAAGCTATTGATCAAAAAACCATTAAAGCCTATGGAGGTATCTTATAATATGACTAGTGTCATTCCAGACAAAGAGAATGCTCCACAAGAAGCACCTGCATCACCTAAAATAATGGTTGTGTTAAGATCTAAGAAAAATATGACCCAAGACAAAGGGAAGGCACCAATGAAAGAAGAGCTGATGCTTGGAGTTCCTTATCCCCCTGTTGAAGAAAACAAAGCTCTTGAGCTCTGAAATAAGCCAGAATATGATATCATTGCCCACTTTTGGAGAATCCTAGCAAGGTTGAGTATCTACAACGCACTGCAGCTCTCTAAGGAGTCTCAGTGAGTGCTCATCAATGCACTAGTAGATGAGTCCATCAAGGACTTGTACCTGGCAAAGGTTGCCATCATGATTGAGTGTAACTAGATCATATTTATAGATGATGACCTATTACTTGGAAGCACAGAGCATAATCGCTAGCTATTTGTAAGTGGTGACCTAGCGGGAGAAAAAATTAACCACATTATTCTGGATCCACTTAAAGTGTTGAAGCAGATCGGGACACACATCTGTGCTATAAAGCACTACTCTCATGATCCAAGGCTTCAACCAAGAGAGCCAAAGAACTATGAGGACTATCACCTTGAGTCTCGATATTTAAGGGTTCCTCACAAAAGTTAATTGCCATGTTATCAATGCATCAACGACTTACAACTTGTTACTTGGTAGGCCATTTTCATATCGATACCAAGTTGTGGCATCCGCAGTACATCAATACTTTAAGTTCTACTAGAATGGCATAATGAGATGGTTATTGACTGATGTATGGCCATTAACAATTTCAGAGGCGTTATTCTCAGAAGCCCAATAGTATGAGCTGATACCGAATGAGCCAAAGCACCCAAAAGAATTGGCCAAGCTAACAATGGATAGAAAGCAACAGTCATTTGTTGCCAAAAGACAAGGGTCCACATCATAAAGACCCTCATCAAAGGTTGTACTTCCATAGGTGGTCTCGTTCCTAGTGGTTACACCACGAAGGTCTTTGCACTTTGAGATCATGACAATCATCTCGCAAGAAGACAAGTTAAAACTCATGAAAAAGTTAAAAGTGCTCCAAGATGATGATGATGATGATGATGACGAGTCACTTGTTCAGCATCCACAATAGTCATAACACCCGATCACTCCTACTCCAACACCTACTCTACCAACTCAAAATGTGTTCAACTAGAAGCTAGTTGCAAATTCCTTAACTTCATAATCCTTTACTTTCTAGATTGGGACATCAACACATAGACCAATTTGAAGAGGACGTGGAAGAGGGTCAGCCAAACTATCAATAGGCAAGGGATAGGCCATATCCCCACCCACCAAATTTTATGAAAATCAAATTGCAACTCCTTGCTAGCTTATGCATCGTCACAACCAACGTTGGTCGAGAACACCTGATTCCAAATCAATACTCTAGGTTCAAGGAGAATAATAACTACTCCTCCAACATTGTCACCTTAAGTGCCAAGATACTCTCAAGTAGTCTTAAAACCGACAAAGTCATTGCATTTTGAGATTAACACTAGGAACCCCGGTCAAGCAAAATAAGAAACATCCTCCAATCCCAACACCAAAAGTAGGAAATGGGAAATTGGAGGAGGGAAGTTGCAATCCATGTGGGTTAAGTATCATTGGCCACTAACTCGACTAGCTGATTCAGAAATTGTATAGGAGAAAGAACTTGAGCCATAATCCTTAATGGAAAAAGGAAAACTGGTATTTAAGGAGATGGGTTGGCCCTACAGACAATGTTGTACTTCTGATATTCTGCCCAAGAAATTCTTATCAACCAAAAACTTTTAGAAATTTAGTAAAGGATGCAGAAGGATGATTTACCTCCTTGGCATTTATCCTAATAAACCCTATATGTTGGTAACCGGCCCACTCATCCTAGTTCCAATAAAGTCAAAACTCAAGGGAGTCTGGTATCCAAGAGATCAAACAAGTCTTGGTGCAGTTGATGAGAGTATGCCTCAGATTATTAAGTCAACCATTATTTGGGATTGTCAATCAGTTCTTATTGAGTCTGAAACATCAAGGATGCCATCCACTTCACCAACAATTGCATATTGTTACATGGTTTCCACCTTTCACCATGCATCAACAAAAGAGGAAGAATCTGAGTCCAACAATAAAGAACCAAAAAAAAATCAAAGGGACCTCATGATACAGATGGCAAACAAGTATTGATGACTGATCAATTACTGAATCAGAATTAGAAATGGTGAGTGAAACTCATGATGGTAATGTACATGAGTCCAACCATGAGCCAAACCCTGACCATTTAGAGAAAGAAGGAGACACCAACTTTGATTTTTCCTTGGAAGAGATAACCTATGGCACAACTCCACCTAGGTTAGAAGATGGTAGACAACCAACAATTGATGAACTGGAGGAGTTCAACTTGGGCACAAAAAGTAGATAAGCAACCTATCTTCATCACTAAATCCTTACCAGAGTAGGAAAAGCAACCGCTAATAGATCTTCTCAAGGAATTCAAATATGTATTCACATGGACATATTCTAAAATGTATGGGTTAGTCTCTATATTGCAATGCATTCTTTGCATATCTCACCAAGCAAGCGACCAGTAAAGCAAGTACCAAGAAGTTTAGACCTGACTTAAAGCAACAAATCATTAATGATATCAATAAGTTGTTGGAAGCCAACTTCATCCAAGAAATCAAATTCTCAAGATGGATCTCTAGTGTTGTCCTAATAAGAAAAAGAATGGATAAATTCGAGTTTGTGTCGACTTCCACACTCTCAATGAAGCTTGTCCAAAAGATGAGTTCCCACTACCACACATGGAACTCCTTATCGATAGCACATCTCTTTATGATACATTCTCTTTCATGGATGGTTACTCTAGCTATAACCAAATCAAGATGACGCCAGCAAACGAGGCATCCACTGCATTTCGCACTCCAATGGGTATCTTTTCTTATAAAGTTTTTTCATTCAGATAAAAGAATGCCAGAGCAACCTATCAAAGGTCCATGCAAGTTATTTTCCATAACATGCTTCACAAACATGTTGAATGGTATGTCGATGACTTGGTGATAAGACCCAACTACCACGATCAACACCGTGAGGATTTACACACCATCTTTGTATGGCTTAGGAAAAATAAGCTACGTATGAACCCACTCAAATGTGCATTTAGAGTCGGGTCAGGCAATTTCTTGGGATTTATCGTTCACCATCGAAGAATCGAAGTGGATCCACAAAAAGCAAAGGTAATTAGAATGCCTTCCCCAAGGAACATAGATGGTCTAAGAAGCTTGGAAGGCAAGCTATCTTACGTTAGAAGATTTGTTGCCAACTTGGCAAGACTATGTCGCCATGTCACCACCTACTCAAGAAGGATGTAACTTTTTTTTGGGATAAAGCTTGCCAAAAAGCCTTCGATACCATTAAAGAATTGCTCCAAAATCCTTTTATTTTGATTGCACTAGCTAAGGGTAAACCCTTTATTTAATAAATCTAGGGAAATTACTTGCACAAAAAAATCAAGATGGTAAGGAGTAAGCATTATAGTACCTTAGTTATCAGTTGATTGATGCAAAATGCAACTACTCTCTGATCAAGAAAACATGCCTTGCATTGGTATTTGCAGCCTAGAAGTTAAGGCATTATTTTCTTGCTCATGAGATTCGATTGATTACTAAAGCGGATCCACTCCGGTTCTTAATCACTCACCCCATGCTATCAAGATGATTAGCAAAGTAGCCATTGCTATTGTCAGAATTTGATATCACCTTTATCCCATAAAAAGCAATGGAAGGACAAGTTCTAGCCAACTTCTTGGCAGCGCATCCAGTTGATTAAGAAGTCATTGTGCAAGAAGGCTTGTCTGATGAGGAGGTGTTCAGGAAAATATATTTCGACAGTGTTGTTAAAATTGTTGGTGCTGGTATTTGGATTGTCTTTATCTCACCTCAGAAAGATATCTTTCCATATTCCTTCTACTTGGGGAAAAATTATGCTAATAATGAAGCAGAGTATGAAGAACTAGTCTTAAGACTTTAGGTCACCCTCAACTTTGGAATTACAAAACTAGATATCTTTAGTTATTCAGAATTGATGGTACAATAATTAACTACTGAATATGAAGTCCGCTAACTCAGTTTGCATTGATATTATGATATCATGCAAGGGCTATTGGATCAACTTTTTCAAGTCAACCTTGGGCATGTTCCAAGAACCAAGAACATCATTGTTGATGCTCTAGCCAACTTAGCAATCACTCTATCCAGTGTTGGAGGCCAAGAAGTCATTGTCAAAGTTGAACGACGAAGCCACATTCTTGATTCGTATAATAAGGAGACTACCAAGCAAGTGGATTCATAGCCTACATGGAACTAATAGTGGATGATTAGTGAACTCCATACATTGACTACTTACAATATGGAATTCTCTTTGAAAATTCACCGGAGAGGTTAGCTTTAAGAAAAAGAGCTACTTGATATATGTATTATAATAATACACCATTATCAAGCATATGATGGACTCTAGCTCTGATGCTTAAACAAGGAAGAGATTCAGTATTCACTCATGCAAGCGCATTCTATTGAATGCGGTGGGCATCTCTCCGACCAAAGATTATATAAACGAGTTAAATGCCTAGGATACTATTGGCCTATCATTGTCTTAGACTCATTTCAATTTGCCAAATCATGTCTCTAATGTTAGCTTCATAGGGATATTCGACACATACCACAACTAGAGTTGGTACCTACAATCATCTCTTGGTCGTTTACATGGTGGAGATTTGATATTATTGGCCCAGTCAACCCCCCATCTTCCAAGGGACATACCTACATTTTAGTAGCAACCGATTACATCTCCAAATGGGCAGAAGCTAACTTATATAAGAGATTCAGAGCTAAAGAAGTAATTGAGTTCATCAAGTTCAAGATTGTTTATCGATATGGCAATCCTTACTAGATTACATTGGATAATGGCACTTCTTTAAAGAATAAAGAAATGGAAAGGTTTTGCCAATAATAGAGCATCAAACATAGTTTCTTCAGATGGTGGTATGATATTTAGGAGTATTACGCCAACCCCTGCAAGATGTCCTCAGCCTTCACTCATTATAGACCATTTTGGAAGCATACCAGTGTGCACTTGCTGCGTAAACATAGCAAAATAGGAGGCCAATGATCAGAAGCAATTGAAGCAGTCAGCCAGTTCGCCCTCAAGAATCCTGCACTGCTCAGCAACTACCCCAAGATACTTCTAACTCAAATATCAAATATTTTAGATATGGTGAATAGGGACATAGAGCGACTAAGTGTAGGAAGCCTGCTAGTTAGAAGGGCAAAAATCTTCTAATTAAGGAAGATGTAGTGGACAAAACTGAGGAGATTGGAGAGCCTATGTATGACGATGATGAAGATGGAGATGTGTTATATGGAGATGGCCATGAGGCTCTAGTCATTCGTAAGAGTCTACAGACTCTCAAGGATATTTAGGGGACGATTGGTTGAGAACCATTTTCCACAAGACCTGCACAATTCCTAAAAAAGTCTACAAGAGATCATTGATAGTGGTAGTTGTGAAAAATTAGTGTATGAAGAGACTATCCAGAGATTACAATTGAAGATAAATTGTCATCCTAAGCTATACAAATTATTGTGGCTGAATAAAGGCAGTGAGGTAACAGCAGATAGGTGATGCCTAGTGTCTTTTTCAATTGGCAGGAAATATTTTGATAATGCTTGGTGTGATGTTGTGTCTATGGATGCTTATCAAGTATTGTTACGTAGACCTTGGAAGTATAATTGCAGTGTTATTCATGTTGGGCTGAAAAATACATATTCCCTTAGCATCAAAGGGAAGAAGATTTTGTTAGCACCTTGCCAGGAAGGAACCACTCCTACCTCGGTAGCCAATAATACTAACCTGCTTTCTATGTCCAGGCTCTTAGTTGAGATTAAGTGTGGAGACATGGTCTATGCTCTGCTACCTTATGGGAATAGTATAGCAGACATGAATCCAAATTTACTAGCAGAGGCGCAGCAGCTACTAGCAGAGTTTTCTGACCTGATGTCAGAGGATCTTCCTCTTGGACTACCGCTTATGAGGGAAATTCTGCATCAGATCAACCTTGTTTTGAGATCCAGTCCACCTAATCAACCCATGTATCACCTCAAGCCTAAGGAATCTGAAGAGTTGCATCGGCAGGTGGTAGAGTTGTTGGAGATGGGCTACATCCATTAGAGTATGAGCCCATATGTAGTTCTTGCTTTGCTAGTGCCAAAGAAAGACAGTTCTTGGCATATGTGTTGATACTAGAGCAATCAATAGGATTATAGTAAAATATAGGTTTCTAATTCCCCACCTAGATGATATGTTAGACCAATTGTCCAATTCCAAGGTTTTCTTAAAAATTGATAGTAAAAGCGGATACCACAAGATCAGAATAAGGCTTGGAGATGAGTGGAACACATCATTTAAGATGCAACATGGATTGTATGAGTAGATGGTCATGCCTTTTGGACTGTCTAATGCACCAAGCACATTGATGAGATTTATGCACTAGGTTTTATGGCCTTTAATAGGAAAATTCATTATCGTTTACTTTGACGACAACCTCATTTATAGCCTAACATGGGCTTCACACTTTGATCATCTTCGTGTTGTTTTCGATATGTTAAGGATGGAGCGCCTATTCGTTAATTAAAAGAAGTGTTCTTTCTTCACTACTTCTATAACTTTTCTTGGTTTTGTTGTATCTTTCGATGGAGTTCATGCAGATTAGTTGAGATAGATGCGGTCTTGGAGTGGCCTAAACCAAAGAACTTGCATGATATCAGAAGTTTCCATGGGTTGGCATCCTTCTACTGTCAGTTCATCAAAAACTTCAATACTTTGGTTACTCCTATCATAGAGTGCCTCAAGGGACATGATTTCTAGTGGTTCGAGGAGGTAGAGGCTAGTTTTCAATTAGTCAAGCAGAAAATGATAGAGGCACCAGTTTTGGCACTTCTTGATTTTGAAAGGTGTTTGAGGTAAACTATGATGCATTTGGAGTTGGAATTGGTGGTGTTCTGAATTAGGAGGGACGTCCAATAGCTTTTTTAATGAAAAGCTATCAGGATGAAAGAAGAATTATTCCACCTATGATCTGGAATTTTATGTCATAGTTCAATCCCCAAAACATTGGCATCACTACGTAGTACATAGGGAGTTTATTCTTACCACTAATCATAAGGTCTTAAAGTACATCAATGACCAATACAAGCTGAGCAGACGACATGCCAAGTGGGTGGTGTACTTGCAAGAGTTCACGTTTGTGCTAAGGCACCAAGTAGAGAATCTGAACTGTGTTACAAATGCAATGAGCTATCATACATTACTCCTCATCACCATGAGCACCAAAGTTATAGGATTAGAGGCTTTCTCTGGTATCTATGCTGCGGATTCTTCCTTCGGGAAGGTAATTCAGGTGGTAACTAATGGTCAATGATGTAAATTTTTTTTGCATAATGGTTATCTATTTTGTGAATTACAGTTATGCATTCCAGATTGTTCACTAAGGTAGAAAATTATTAATGAACTTCATAACGAGGGTCACTTTGGGTGAGATAAAACATTGGATTTGATCTCTTCTAACTATTATTGGCCCAAATTGACCAGTGATGTAGCTCATTATGTGGAGCGTTGTTATGTGTGTCAATAGTCCAAGGGAGTTCTCACCAATGCGGGCCTGTACACAACTTTACTTGTACCTTTGTACCTAAAGCCCTTTAGTTTGATGTCAATATAGTTTGATGTCAATATCGACTTTGTGTTGGGATTACCCATACCCAATGGGCCATGGATTCTATTTTGATTATGGTTGATAGGTTTTCCAAGATGACCCATTTTATAGCTTGTAGGAAAATAATAAATGCTACCCAGATCGCCCATCTTTACTTCAAGAAGATTGTGCGTTTACATAGTGTTCCTCGATCCATTACTTTAGATCATGATACCAAGTTCATGAGTCCTTTCTGGAGGAGCTTATGGGAGAAACTAGAGAAAACCTTTAATTAAAAAAATATAAGTATCAGAAATATTGGAGTGGTGTGCTCATACTTATTTTGTAGCTGTTATTTATACCCCTAGAGTTTGAATCTAGAATAGATTTATGGCTCCAAGTTGTGTTTGTAGTTTGTGGAATATAAAGTAAAAGGGTTTGCTTAGGAAGAGTATAGTAGATATCGAGTTTGGCCCAAACCACTATATATCATTGTGTTCTTCATGCATTTTGCTTTTTCAACTTCTTTTAGTTTGCATTTTTTGCTTTATTAAGATCTATTTACACTATGATTTATGAGGACTTTATCTCAAAGGGGTTTAAGATATTAACTTTTAATTATCCAATTCATCTCTCCCCTCTTGGATATTACCATCCTAAAGACCTACGGAGTGCAAAAAAGGAAAAATCTAAGATGAATAGAAATGTATCCACTTTAGGCAAAGAAGTATACACGTGGAGTGATTTGTTATGCACCTCATTCTTTTATATTTTTAAGAAGCTTCTACTATGTCATTATTTCTATTTTTAATTTTGATTCTTTTTTTATTTTTACCATATGTCAAAAATATTTATTTTAAGATCATTTAGGAGTGAAGCCTAAAAAATTTTAATTAGAGTAGAGTATCTATGGGCAAATTTTTTTATTAAAACTAACTACATTATAGTAAAATGTTGTTGACGGTATCTTAAACGACATACCTTGCCTCATTCTAATACCCTTGTTTTAAATCTCCAACAAATACATGCCACATTGGTGTGATATACGTCACATTCATTTGAACCAAATGAAGAGGGTGGTATAGGTTTCTTATAAAAGATTCTAACAATCCAATGAAAATGCTTGAAATAAACCTATAACCTTCTTTCGTATTTCGATCAACACACACCTCTCTTTTCCGCCTTTTCAATAGTGGATTCCAACTCGTGCACATCTTTAGATATGTTTCACGTGTTCAAGATGTTGGTCGAATGTTTACTAGGAAGAATTATATGACACTTCCCTCTTCAGTTAGTCCAGATGAATGTGGTGGAACACATTCTTTTTATCAATGCCAGAAATCGTTTTCAGCCATTTCAACAATTAAGTCCAACCGACGCATATTTTTGATCTATTTCACGTGGCCAATGTATTTGTTACTGCTCATGCTTAAAGCTAAACATCATGCTATTCCGTTGCTTTCTTTTAACCGTCGAATTAGTTGTAGCTTCATCATTTCAGCTACATTGATTCGATGCATAGATCCAATGCATAAAGTCCCAAAATGATTGCGGTAGAAGAAGACAGCTTCCCATGTTACTTTGGCTCAAACTATGGAATATTAAATGGTGACGATGATCCCAATGTTTTGTAAATCGTGATGATTATGTACAGTTATAAGGATATTCTAAGTTATTTACGGGTTCCACGTGGATGTTTCCATATATGAAAGTTGCGCGCATTGTAATACCGACCAAGAAATCCGAAGAGTTGACAGCTACATGGTTTAAAAGCAACATAATAAGCCATCGTCCGACCTTAGCAAAAGAATAAAAATGTTACTACTGGTGATGATTCACGTACTGATATTATTAGAGCTGCGATAATCAACATTGGGTGCTAGTAGAACAATATTCAACTTTCAAAATAATTTGATGATCTATTTTTCCTTTATCCTATCCAACATTTCATTTGTTATACTATTTTGATATTTCTAGATTTGATGTTATCTCACAGAAATCACCCCTAGTCCAAACACGCAGCCTGAACGGTAGAGTGAATTTACTTGAAGTTGAATTGAATAGAAAGAAGGTTACTGTAAGCAACATAAGGATGATAGTAATAATAAAATAATGAATATTAAAATAAATAAGAGATAATTATTAAAAAATTAGATAATAATGAAGAAAAGTAGAATTTGTTGGGATAGATTTTTCATGTAATTTGACAGAAAATATATAATTAATCAACATATGATATTGAAGGATCATGAATAGAATACTTACCTCTTTTACTTTGATGTGATTATAACTAGAAACAATCTGCAAAAGACTTAAATAAAATATAGGCTACCAGAGTTTGCAATAGGAAATATATTCCAAATCCAAAGAACGGTGAAGATGATCCTAGAGAACTCAAATTAAAAACCTAGAAAATGCACTAGCTCTTTGGAGAGAAGAGGAGAGAGTTAGTCATACTAGGTTTTCCCTTGCAACTTACTTTATATAGCAAAAGGGGTTTTACCTTTTCTAAAAGAACTTATCTTTTAGAATCCTAAACCAATTAGTAAAGCTCTCTCCCAACACAACATGTTTGTTAACCAAATGTAAGGGTTGTGGACATATATGTTATTAGTATCGTGCAACAACTCTCACTCGTACACACGCATATAGTGTACACCATTATTTAGCAAGTATTCAAAACAAATCTTATCTCTTCATACAATAAAATGGAACGGGCAACCAAAACGAGAAAATACAAAACTAAGGAGCGCTATATTAGGCCATCATCAATCTAACATAGTAGCTACCTTATGAAATCTCGTTATACCTCAAATTATCACATCACACAAGATTCAAACACCTCTAGTCCCTCCAGCACTAAACATGAGCATGTTTAAATCATCTTCATTTGTTTGTACTCATGATCATACTAAACTTCAAATATTCATATGATCCCCCGGCCAATGAGCTACAAACCAACTATATAAATCAGATAATTTTTCTCTAGAATCTCATGTCAATTCGTCTTAACTCAACTGCTTTCCTAGAATGGTCTGCTGGAGCATTTAGATATACTCCTTAGATGCAAACTAAGGTAGCAACATCAAGTTTTAATTTCATGACATAGACCTAAATTCCTGAGGGTATTAATAGGATTCAAACAATCTACAAAGCTCACACAGTACCAAAGCAAGGATCTATTTGTCCACTCCTTTAAATCGGTCGACTCAAACACATGCAGTATGAAATGCATGAGCTCCCACGTAGGTTAATCATGCTCTTAAACACCATGCAGACCTTATCTACATGCTTCCACTCACATCTAACCTACTCGTTTTTCATGGCAGGTGTTACAGAAACATCTTCTTGTCTAACTTACGTCCAATTGTCCTAAGCTATATAGAGGTGTGGAAATTCTCTGCATTTGACTAACCAAGTAGTCTCATCTCTTTTCATTAGAGGTGACTCATAAAATTATAGAATAATCTTTAAACAAAGGCCATTACTTAATTACATGATCAAAAATAATACATCTAGAGTCTCATTCTACCTACTACTCAAGCATCAGGGAGATCACTCATGTGAGTGGGCTGATCAACATGTCTAGTGGCTATTATTATTGAAATATGGGCTATCACATAGATAATACACAAAGTAATAAGGCATGCATACTGTAGAATAAAAGAAAACAAATCTCATATTGTTTATATAAATGCATCAAAGTAACGCAATATCATTTATAAGATGTTTAGAGACAAGTAACAAATACAATAACTCTTAGAGCAAGTAATGAATTTATCATTTGCACCTAAATGTGCTTCAATCCCAAAGTATTAATATACCTATGAAATGAATCTCCTAGAATAGGCTTGGTGAGAGGGCCACAACCATATTGCCCATTGGGATATACTCTAAAACAACATGATCTTTTGCAATATGATCGCATATAAAGTGGAGTTGTGTGTCTACATGCTTTGTCTTACCATGGTACTTCAGATTCTTGGCATATGCAATAGCAGCTATGTTATCACAGTAGATAATAATAGCTTTATCTGCATGTTTCGTCGTATCAAGACTCCATAAGAATCTCCTTAACCATATGGCCTCCTGTACTATTGTTGTACAGTCTACGAACTCCGACTCCATCATAGATAACAATTTTAAATCCACCTTCTTACTTCGTCATGAAATTGTCCCACCTCCAAGGAAAAATGCATAAGCCAACAAAGAATTGGGTCCATCTCTATCAATAGACCCGTTAGTATCGGCAAAACGATACAATTGAAGATTTTCACCACAATAGCACAAAGCTAAATTTGTTATTCCTTGGAGATAGCGAAAGATCCTTTTAACTATCGTCTAATGAGCAGATCCAAGGTTACTTTAATAACAACTAACCACACCAGCTACATAGACCAGATCAGGTCTTATACACAATATAGCATACATTAAGCTACCAACTGCACTGGCATATAGAACGTTAGCCATCATTTCTCTTCATCCCTAGTCGTAAGACACTATTCAACACTAAGCATAAAATCCTTCTGAATGGGAGTATCAATAGGCTTATTGTTGTGCATTCGAAATCTTTCTAAAATATTTCTAATATAGGTTTCTTATGACAAAGCAAGGAATCTTTTAGAGTGATCACAAATGACTTGGACACCTAATATAAACTTAGTTGGTCCCAAATCCTTCATCTCAAAGATAGAGGAAAGTATGTCTCTAGTAGCATTTATCATTTTCATATCATTTTCAGCCAAAACTATATCATCAACATATAATGTGAGGATGAAAATCTTATTCTTTATCCTTTTGATATACACACAATGGTCATTGTCTATCATCGAGAAACCCAAAGTCAGAATGGTTTCTTGAAAATTAATGTACCACTGCCTAGATGATTGTTTCAGACCTAAATAGAACATTTTAAGTGACAAACCTTGCGACTTTCCCCTATGATTTGAAAACCCTCAAGTTGATTTATGTAGATCTCCTCATTTACTTATCCATTGAGAAATGTAGTTTTAATATCCATTTGGAACAATTCCAAATCTAGATGAGCTACGATGGCTAAAATGAGGAGTGAAGAGAATCTCACCACAAGAGAAAATATTTCATCATAATCTACACCCTCTTGTTGAGTGTGTCCCTTAGCTACTAATTATGCCTTGAACTTATCAATGAAACAAATGGATTTCCTTTTGATTTCAAAAATTCATTTATTACCAACTGGTTTTCATCCTGGTAAGTCTATTAACTTCCGAACATGATTCTTAACCATAGAATTAATTTCCTCTTACATGGCTTCTAGTCATTTTCTTGAATCAGGTGATGCTAAAACTTTAGAATATGTAGTTGCCTCTTGAGAATTAATATAGCCAGGTTCACTAAGAACTCACCCTAGATCTCAAAATGTCGACAAGGAACATTTCCTCGAGCACTTCTCTTCAATCCAAGGCTCTTAGGATTATCTAATTATCTAACTCTCTAATTTCATCCTATAATGAACTACTCTCACTATTCCCTACCATGTAAGGAACAATTGAGAGTTCTTTATCTTGTATATTTGATGAAGATTCTGCAACACCATTTTATTACAGAGTGTAAGAAATCGTTAATTGCCGCTTGATCCCTTTCATATCATAATATTCTCTGAACTAATCTGATAGATACTCTCTCCCCATATCAGTTTAGAGAACCTTAAGGTGAGGGCTTTTCTAATTCTCAACTTTCAAAACAAAGCATTTGAAGCACTCAAAAACTTTAGAACGATGATATAAGAGAAATGTATATCTATATCGTGAGAAATAATCAATGAATGTGATAAACTAACATCCATAATTTTTAGATCTCACATTCATAGGACCACAAATATCAGAATGAATCAAATCTAAAGGATATAAAACTCTTGTAGCCTTACCAAAAGGCTTTCTACAAGGTTTTCCTGCTATGCATGGCTGATGAAGAGGAAGTTCAACTTTGGAAAGTGAATCCAACAATCCATTTCTTGCTAAATGGACCATTCAATCCTGGCCAATGTGTCCTAGTCTAGCATGCCATTTTGCAGATTCAGAAATAATAGTAGAAGATGAAGAGAAAGATGTACAGATTACTGCATTTACTTTGCCAAAATATTTTGAGTCTAATTCTAACAGAAAGGAACTCATTACTCATTGTTTCTTGACAAAATAATGTTCCATCATAGTAAATCAACAAGCCATTACTATCAAATAAGAAAGAATATCCAAAACTAATTAACTGTCTAACTGAAATTAGACTATATCGAATAGAAGGTGCATGAAGCACATCATGCAGGAATAACGTGTGCCCATTACGCAGGTTAAGTTGATATGAACCAACTCCAAGAACTTCTTACGCTTCATTCCCCATAGTGACATATCTTGTGCCCTTTGTAAGATGATGATAGTCTAAAAATCCAGCTCTATTAGTGGCTATGTGCTTGGTTGCACAGATATCTACAATCTAAGCAGAAAGAGAGTGAGTCACAAATATATGTGAACAAACAAATATTAGACCACCAAAGTCAGGACATACCTTCTTTGGTGCACTGCACTCATTAGCGAAGTGACTTTTCTCTCCATAATTGTAGCATTTAAGTTTGGATTTATCCTTTCTGCCAATGTGCTTGCCTTTGGACTTCTTTGACTATTAGCTTTTAGACATCAAACTCTCTTGATTTCCTCCATTCTTCCTTTTAAACTGGGGTCCACGACCCTTACATTGTGAGGAAGATGAGACAATCATCACAGCAGGGCGACTCGCCTGAATGCGCTCCACCTCTAGTTCCAAATGCCTAAAAATATCTACAACTGACTTGATACTCTCATTATGAGTGAGTATCAACTTAACCTGGGTCTACTCAAGATCAGGTAATGAATAAATAATTTAAAGAATTTTCTAAGCCAGTGAGAGTTTTACTCCAGCTGATGCAATCTCTCTTGCCATATTAGATATTTCAGCAATATGCTCAGTCATGGTATGTTTAGTGTTCAGTCTATACTTCATCATTAAGATACGTAACCTAGATTCTAAAGTACCCCCAAAATGAATATGCAGTTGATCCCACATTTTCTTTATAGTTAAAAATTTTTCAAATTCCTCGATCAAAATATTGTCCATGCAAACAAGCATCGAAAACCGAGCTAATTGGTCCTTTCTAACCCAATTTTCATAGGCTTCCTTATCATGCCTTTGCTATGCTGTATTACTCTCTATAGGGGTTCCTTAACCTGGGTCAGATGACCAAGTAGGTCTTGATCGTGGAGAAGGTACTGAACCTTTCTATGTCATATATCAAAATTATTCCAATTCAATCTTTCACCTTTTATAAGATCCGTTAGGAAACTTTTCGTGGCCATCTACAAAAATAGGCGATGAGAGAGAGCAGAATGTTTCTCCTAAGAGAGTTTGGAACAGCCTAGTCTGAGACGGAGGCTCTATTTACGATACATGGCTCATTTCAGTTGTTGTTCAGGTTGTCCAGATGTTTCATGCTAAGGTGTATTTGGCAAACCTTCCAACAAAGGGTGTTCTCACAGATCTCAATACATGCATACATTTATGCAAAAAAAAATGGCATGTATTCTGAACATTTAATTAACATGAACTCATCATGCTAAATCCCATCACTTTTAATCTCAATATTAAAATAACAAATAAATATTTTTAATCCCTTATTAAATCCAAGAGCCTCAAAAATAAAATCATGAAAACAAATTTCATGACTTTCTTCTTAGAAAGAGATTTAAAACGAATTTAAAACTAGGTGAATCATATACAAACCATCTCTGATACCATTAACGGAAAAAATATAATTAATCAATATATGATAATAAAAGATTGTAAATAAAAGACTTACTTCTTTTACTTTGATGTGATTATAACTAGAATCGATTTGCAGAAAACTTACTTAAATAAAATGCAGGCTACCAGAGTCTACAATAAAAAGCACGTTCCAAATCCTAAGGATGGTGATTATGATCCTAGAGAACTCATATTGAATATCTAGAGAATGCATTAGCTCTTTGGAGAGAAGAGGAGAGAATTAGTCATACTAGGTTTTCTCTCACAACTTAATTTATATAGCAAAATGGGTTTTATTTTTTCTAAAAGAACTTATTTTTTAGAATCCTGAACCAAAAGCTCTCTTCCAATACAACATGTGTGTTAACCAAATGCAAGGGTTGTGGTAGTGCCGTGCAACATAATTCAATTCCATGAATTCCAAATCCATTCCACCAATAATCGTCATAGATTCCCACCAATAATCGTCATTGGTTCTGATTTCAGCGGGGCAAGAGAGGGTGAAAAGCTGGCGGATGGAAATAAAGCGCGGCATAAGACAAAGTACAAGGGAGTTTTTGATGGATGGATCATTTGACAAGCTAAAGCTTCAATTGTACGGCTCCCCGACACGTCTTACTGGCGCACTTCCGCCTTTCATTTATTCACCCAACCGTTGTTGGTGCGTCCCTCATCCCTCCAGTACCATCACCACTGGGACAGTACCTTCCCCTCATTTCCTACAGGGCCAGCGTATTTCCACACTGCATACCCTAGCTTCACGTGCTGCATCATTCGCATGCCATCCATTCATCCTTAGCGTCCATATCATGCAGGCTTTACCCATCTCTTGTTGGATGATCACAGGCCCTCATTCAATCAAAAGAGCTTGCAACGGAAGGTTATAGAGCAAAATACAAAGAATGTATTTATTTTAACTTCAAAGAGGTGCAATAGTTTGATATAGGTAATGGTATGTGAAACGCAGAAGTAATTTTAATTATTAATTTTATTCGATGAGTTATTACTTATATATAACAATTTTTTCCATATTATTAAAATTGGAACGAACGGATAGTCCTACCACCAACAGTGAACTCGTGATTCACCATCCATGGTTTAAATTTCTATACTTACGTTATATTACTTTTCAATTTCTTTTTTTAAAAATATATTGAATAGATAAATTGGGTGAGACCAATCAGATTATAAAGAAAATGGTTAACCAGCTTAATGTCCAATCCAGTTTTAATAATAAATTTTATTAATCATATATTTGAAAAGAATTATTTATTTCACGATTGATAATATTTCTAATATTGTTGACAATTTTTTTCTTTTAAATAACTTCAGGAGGCTCTCATTTCGAACCTCTTTTACATCAAATCAAATACACAAAGAGAACTAACCCAAATTCATTGGACGATATCACAGCATCTGAGGCATGCCCCTTAAAGGATCATGATCACGAGATCATGCGGACCCCACGTGAGCAAAACTGAAATAGCGTCCAAGATTACTGTTCACGTCCTCAGCCCAAGGGGTGGAAGATGCCCTCTGCTCTCTTCCCTTTTGTCGGAGGAGATGAAAAGACAGGAGAAAAATTTTAAACGACAGATTTTTTTTATATATAAAAAAGAGAGAGTAAAAGGGTGAGTTCTGAAATCCTTATATTTCCCTTTTCTTGCAGGACAGTGTAGAGGAAGTGCATGTATACTTTGGGCTAGGTCGGGAGAATAAGCTTCTTTTCTCCTCCCCACATCCTATTCTGGCCTTGCATTCTCCTTTTAGCACCAGGAATTTCAAGACTCCGAAAGTGGTATCTAACCATCCATCTCCCTCTTTCTCTCTCTTATAACCTACAGCCCTATCCTGGTAAATAAATCGAATGTTGCGGCTAGATCCACTCTTATTCACACTTCCTGCCGTCCAATCATACATTCGTACTCCATGAAATAAAAGGAAAAGAAGCTATAAACACTCCTCCTTCCCTGATATCTTTTCTCTTTCTCGCTGCAGAGAAATCTGCTGCTTTTTTTAAGTGTTGAAAAGAGAGAATGGGGCGAGGAAGAGTTGAACTGAAGAGGATAGAGAATAAGATCAACCGCCAGGTCACCTTCTCAAAGCGGAGGAATGGTCTCTTGAAGAAGGCTTATGAGCTTTCTGTTCTCTGCGATGCCGAGGTTGCACTGATCATCTTCTCAAGCCGTGGGAAGCTCTACGAGTTCAGCAGCGCTGGGTATGAAAAATGAATGAATATCTTGAATAGAAAATTAATACCCTCTCTCTATTTGCATCATATCTTTCTTACATATTCTCATCATTTTCTCTTGGGTCTTGACTTCTCTTTAATTACTTGGAAAATATAATAATTTCAATTCTTTCCTATGATTTCTTCGATTTTTCTCTGCTCGGACTGCAGAAATTTCTTGAAATATTTTCCCTTGAGATCTAAGAAAAATCCATTACATTTCATGAAGTTAATATTATGCCTCCTTGTATCCATCATCAACTGTACGACATTGTTTAACCCTGCCGAAAGATATTCTTTCAAATACTTTAATGGGGAGATATTTTCCTTGAATTTTTAGAAAAACACATTTCACTTCCAGTTTCTCTGGCTGTTAACCATGCCCACTGTCTTCCTCTCCGCCATTGCCTGACTGTTTTTAACTATATCATAATAGCCAACTTTCCTCTCCATGGAGATGAAAGAAAGGAAGAAAAAGCTGCCAGATCTAAACGTTCGTTTGTCTGGTGGTCCCGCCCTCCCTCCCGATCTAAAGGTTTGTTTGTCTGGTGGTCCCGCCCTCCCTCCCTCTCCCTCTCTCTGTGGGAGATGGTATTTGTGGTGAGTCGACTCGGTCCGTTGAAGGAGCAACAAGGTCTTCTTAGAAGACCCGAAGCGTATCGTACACGTGTGGCATGATCCGGGCAACGATCCAGCGGGTTCTAGTCAGCTCTGACCGCAATCATGCGTGTTGGAGGGAAAGATCTTCCCTTCTTTTTACCTTACCTCTTTCCTGCACCAACATTAATGCATGGGCTACTGCCATGACGTGCTAAAATACGTCGGATATACGAATGTCTTCCCTTTCCTTGAGTGCTCACTCTGCATGGTCGACTAGACGCACGCATCTAACCGTTGTTCTCCTGTTTGACCTTTGTGTCTTGATTTCATCATTAGTTGCAATGAGCTGGAAATTTCCATTAACGTTCGCGTCGTGCATCTATGAACTTCCCTTATATAAATAGGTGATCAGTAGCCCATAGCATTTTATTACGCAAGAGAAGGCGACAAAGCTTTATTTTATTTTGATTTTATTTCATATTCTCATTTTTATAGGGTGAATGAATGATATCTTTTACTAATAATTTCTTAATTTTCTTTTTTTTCCCCATGTTTTAAGACAAGATGTCCAAAGTAGCTAATACGTCCATCTTACCGACCGATGAAAGAACATCACCTGCGGGATTCTTGGATGTATTGTGGGTGATTCATATTCTTCAATCCAGACAAAATAAAACAAAAATGAAGAGCGGAAAGGAGAGACACAAAAAGGCACAAGGGAAACCATGTTGTATCTTGTCAGTATCCGTCCGATACATAATTGAGAGTCTCTCCGTTCTCAACTCAATTTTACTTCCTATGTCACAAAGTACAATAAAAATAGAAGGTTCATCTTACATTTTATATTTATAAATGGAAGAAATGAAAGGCATCTGATGACTGATGGAAATTACACATTGATGTCACAGCAGTCTACTAGAATGATGGTTATAATTATCCTTAGTTACACATTGTTAAGAACACTTCCATTCCATTGCCGCTACGATGTACACTCACTTTACCTTCACCTGTCGACAGTATCAAAAATTCATTTGGAATAGCTAAAACAACAGCTGCATGTCTCTACTACAAGAAAGATGTTAAATATAAGAAACAGATGATTAATGAAATATGTAACAAAAACTAGATAAGCAAGAACAAGAACTGTTATTATTTGTAAGTGGAAATTTGTTTATCAATAACTGTCCGCCAACTTTACTAGATCTTAGGTGTACCAAGCACAGTAGAAGAATAAACCTAAGCATGAAAGATAAATAGAACAAATAGGTAACCGATGCCATCCTTTTAATATTTTGAAATGTCAAAAACTTAACTAAGAACAATAAACAAGACACAAATGTATCTAATCTTTTTAGTAAGTAGTTGGGTTGCAAAAAAAAAAAAAAAAAAGATTTAAAACAAAAAACAAGGCCTTTAGGTGGGGCACGGTCTCTTGCAAAGTTTATAGTACAAAGGCTTAATTAAACGTCAATATTCCAGGCAAAACTCTTTAATATGAGGCATTGCACCAACATCATAAGTTCAACTTATGAAAAGAAACACAAAAGTACAACAAAGTTGGCCTGCTGGTCATTTCAATCATCATGTCTCATAAGAAGCATGAGTTACAAAGACTCTAGTTGATGATGAAAATTAAGTACGTCTCCAGTTTAAAAGTATGGATCCATAGAAGGCTTGATGTTATTTCTTTTAAGTCTGTTTGAATAAAGAGTATTAGTAAGTGCATTAGGAAGGAAGTGTATTAGAAAAGTATAATAGAGGATAACATCAATAAGATAGGATTTTTAATGAAAAAGTATAAAAAATAGTTGAAAATATGAAAAATAATAAGAAAAAGTTGAGTTATTATGATAGTTAATATGTTATATCAATAAAAAAGGAGTGTAGAAATACACTTTTCTCTTAAGGCATCCAAACGGAGCCTCAGGCAACGGGCAGGGATTTAGATGAAAATAAGAGATAAGCGAAACCCGCATTTCATAGATGATCGTTGTACAGGTATCTTTTTTATATGGTTCTTCAGATGAAGAAGACTTAGTTTTCATTACCAAGAGATTCCGCACCGAATCCTTGATCCTTTAAAGATCCTTCGTGATGTCCTGATATAGTTAGTACTATTTGCTACACCGTTATTTGGATGTGAAATTTCTGTAGTTCCCACTTTTCTACGGCATTTTAGTTTCAAAGGAAGATCTATTTTCTTTAAAGAACTAAACAAGTGATCCTAATTTAATTGGCGAAAAAAGCACTGAAATGCGTGAGCAACCACTATAAGACAACTTTAAAAACTGTCTTTCAATATCAGGTTTGCGATACCACCAGCAAACTTACCTGAACTTTTCTTGTTAGCCAAATTCATGAGGATCCTGAACATTTATTACCTTATGATCACATTTATGCAAGAGAATCCCTTGACATCCATTTTCCACAGAGTTTTATCTTGATATGGCAGATTTTTCTGTAAAGAGGTATTCCCATGTGCATGTGGTGTAATATTATCCATAAAGTCAGTCTTTCACAAACAATGCTAAATTGCCTTACACAACACTTTGAAATTTTTGATCTTCTCAGAGGGATTGGTCCTATAGACATCTACCTAGATTCTATTTTTTGTTTATTTACTTCTTACATATGTATTTTTGTGGATAAATGCATACCCTCTCCAATTATAATCTTTATCCATCAGTGGCTTTTTACCCGCCTAGCAATTGCTTTCTAATCAGCTATGTTTTGAATTTTAGCTGAGGCCTAGTTTTCCAAAAGCTAAAGGACCTGTGATGATTCTTTGAAAACCCTTCCAACTTTACAAATGTTATTTTTTGTATTCCCAACCTGTCCATTAGAAGTTAATTCTTGAAAGTTATGAGCGAAAGTTTTGATATTTTCATTTATTGCAATTTTTCCATGCGTGACTGGAAATCTTTTTGATGCTCTCAATCCTGGTCTGCGTTTATGTTGAAATCTGGATATATTGAGAAAACCTTGAAATCTCTACCTGTAAGAACAGAAAGGGTAATTGAAAGGTGCGAGCAAGCTTGGGCATGACTATGATGCTTACAAGTTATGGCTAGCTAATGGCTCACATGTTCATTCATTATATAGTTTCTCTTTATGAAGTGAGCCAAGGTGCAAACTTGAAAGTAAAGAGCTAAGATAAAAACCTCAACTTATGAAGAGCTGAGGTGACAACCTCAACTTAAGATATTAAGGTAAAGATTTCAAATGCCTACATGATGACATCAACTTAGGATGATGAACACAGCTTAAGGTGTCCAGATGAAGTTCTAAAAGAGGCAACGTAATCACCTCAACATAGGATGAAGGCATCAACTCAAGATGCTGAGGTGAAAATCTAAATGAGCCGAGATAATTGTACTTTGTATTAGGTAGTCATGTATTGAATTATGCTGAAGTGTTGCTTTCCTCTACGATCTTTCTTATCAACGGATTTATAAACAAATGTTGGCACACTTAATTTGTACCCATTGGTCAAGCCTGAAGTATACCAGTTGTGTCTACTTAATTGTTGCCTCCTAATTTAAATATCAAGGTGGGAATATTTGGATTTATACTTTGCTAACTTTCATTACCTAATTTACACTGAAGTTGCATACCCCCTTGAGTTGCCTTGCACTTTTTCTTGCGTTTCATTATCAGTTAGATATATACCCGTGGGTCAAGCCTAGTTTATGCTAAAAGTGTAGCTTCTCCAATTTATGTCAGTAGCAACTAAACTTTCCTAGAGACTTTGGTATGATAATAGCTTCATTTCCACACAATTTAAATACCGATCTGGGCCTCCAACTTGATATAGTAGTTAGTGTATGATTTCCTATAAGATGTTGGCATTGCCAGCTTTATGTCTACCTGAGTTGAAGACTAATTAAGGTGGGCCTCCAATTTATGCGAGTCAGCAAGTGTTGATGCGTTGCAAAACTTGGGAATCGCTTTAGACATCTGAGACAAGATAGCACAACGATAATTATTGATGAATTGATAACACTCGTTAATAGTCTAGCTGTATAATGAACGGCTCTTTGCCAGACTTTTCTCTCTACAGTTCAGCTCAATCCTAGATTTTCATTAATTCAAATAGCAAGGCTCCTGATATCTTGCTTAGAGTATCCATATAACATTGATAGGCCTTCTACTGGTCCTCTCACGTCTGTCTGACTCCACTTTATGGAAAACTTCAGGTGATAAATAGAGACCGCTGTTCTTGTAGTGTTAAGTCTCGATCGGCTGATGATGCATTGTAATGGTTGTTGCCCTCCATTGCCGCTTATTGTCGATAGACCATGTGTCCACGTTGAAATAGGATTTCAAATAGATTTTGTATTTGAGATGCACAAGTAAATGGATAAGTTCCACTTTTAATAGGATTCAAGACTCCCTCTCTCTATATTCTCTATAATAATTTGCTAAGATATCCATCGTCCCTGGATATTGAGACTGTATAAATATTTTGAGACTATGGTAGCCAACTCATAAAATGTGTATATGATTTTTCCAGTACTACGTGACAACAAGAGAAACCTAAAAGAGATTCATTTGTGGGTCGTACTTGCCATCATCCAATCTTTTGAAAATTTTACGTTTCTACATAACAACATATATTGATTGCCTTCGATTATCTATGTGATTTTTCCAATACCAGCTAATACTAGGAGAAACCTATGAGAGATTCCTTTTGGGGTCTTAATTGCTCTCACCCAATCTTGGCATTTAGTAAGCCTAAAAGGCTTCTATTACTACGAAATCTAATATGATTGTTGTCCACTTTAGATCTATTTGTGTAGTGCCCCAAGCTACTCTCCAAATAACCCTAAATGAAGATCTTGTAAGATAAAGAAGATGTCAGAAGATTCCAATGGTGGTCTCTGTGCAAACAATTTGATACTCAAGTCAGTAAAAAACCTTAGTAAGAGGTGTAAATAATAGAGAGAGAGAGAGAGAAAGAGTTTATCCCCAAAAGGTATGTATATCTAATCATTTTATAGCTTAGCTTAGATCAATGTACCAGGATAATCATAGTTGAATAAGTGTGTAGAGAAGGATTCAAGATGGTTATTCATCCCCTAGCTCTTTTAGAAGTCTTTTTTATAGAATAGTTCCTGCTCTAGCTAGAGTCATATGGAACAAAATCATAGTTGAAATAAGTCTCCCATTGGAGTAGAAATTTGGTGTGACTAATCTATAAACTGTAAATTTTATCTTGTGTTATGGTTCCCTAACACAAGCCTTCACTCAAAATAACGGGGTGGAACCCATCTTTCAAATTTGCATGATCTTCTGTGCCTGTCCTCATGAGATTTATTTTTTGTAGAATTCTTTTATGGGAATCTACTTTTACTATTTTTAATCTATTAGTTCTAGCTCCTCTTGCTTGGATGGCACTTCTAAATGATTATATTTGAATGACGCTTCCGCTCATTCCATGTTGCCTGATATGCTCGATCGCCAAACATTTTTGCCTAAAACATAGTGTCTCCTAGTTATTGTCAGTTTTGCTACCATTGTCATTTATGAATACTTCTGGTGTTCCAACGCTCTCTTCATTTGTTCTATATCACCTAACATGCTTGGTTGTCGAGCTCTTCCGTGATAGGCTTGGTGCTTTTTAAATTTCATGCTCTTGTCACATCTACATTTTTCATGATAGTTTAGTGTTTTTTCACATAAAGAACAACGCTTATGATTTTTTTTTCTTTTTGCCTTTCTCACTCTACTAGTGACCTTCCCATTTTACATAGTCTTCTAGTATGGGCAGTTCATGTTTTGTCCCTCCTTATACATATGGAAGTGAGACCTATGACTTGTTAATGGCAACACAACTTGTAAATGACTTAAACTTAAGCTAATGAAGTTGTGCTAATATTTTGAGTGATAAAGAAGATCTACAGAGGAGATGAGAAGGGCTACATAGGTCAGTCAAGGCTACTAGAACAGTACTTTTTAGGTTTGAACCGACAGAGGAGGGCTACAAAGGAAAGCCTAAGGCTAAAGAAGTGTATAGCACTCGCTATCTACTAGGTGGTCTAAAATCATGATGTACAAAGGTTTGTAAAAACTTCTAAGGTTTGTAGATTTATCTATAAAGATCATATTCTATGAGGGTGTGGATAAAGGAGACCTATAAAGTTCTACAGGGTCACAATTGTTTACAAAGTTCTTTGATAGAAGACAGATTACTTTTATAGAGGTTTGTGGATATAATAGCCAAAAAATTGATATGATGTTTTATAATCTAGATTTCAATGGTTCTCTTTTAAACATTCAAAAGCTTATCCAAACCTTATAAATAGAAGTTTCATTAAAGAAGAAAGAGAAGCTTGATAGTTCTAAGTGTTATAAATGAATCAATCATAAGAAACCCAACCAAGTCTCCAAGTGCATTCACTTTAAGGCACTCTAATAATCAAAGAGCTTAAAGATACATTAAGTCCATCTCAAAATGACTTTGAAGTACTATAAAGTTATTGTTTATTATTTATATTTGAGCTTATATTGTGTATAGCTAAGCTTAATAAGAGACATGATATTATACAATCTTTATCTAAGTTTTGGGTCTTCTATTATAAGGAAGGCAATCCTTATAGCACAGTGGCATAAAAAGTTTATTGGTAAGCTTAGAGAAACCAATATTATAAAATTTTTTGTAAGCTCAAAGAAGCCAATATTATAGAGTTTACGTGGTGTAAGAGTTCTTAGTGATCTTTGGAAACCAAGAGAGATGTGATTATACACATGGTTGGTAAAATTGGATGTTAGAGATACCTTGGAGAGTGGAGTAGGTGCTAAAGGAGCTTAGATCACTATAATCCTTTTATGTTTTCACTGCTATTTATTTTTTACACTTACACATCTATTTAATTCCAATCTTACTTAGTTTCATGCTTTGTTGTGCACCTTGTTTTGGAATAAAAAATTAGCATTAAACTTAGAATCAACAATTAGTACCAAAGCAAGGCATTGAAACTAGGATTTAATTATATTAAAATCTCTACCTTAGTGTGATCTTATATGAAAAATAGTTTTTGTAGAATAATAGAGGGTTAATCGACCATTAGACCTCCATATTCTGATGGAGAGAATTATAATTATTGAAAGATTAGAATTAAAAATTTGATTGCCAATAGTTATAAGTTGTGGAAGATTATAGAAGATGGAATTATGCTCTCCACCTTAGAAGATAGTAAGTGGACTAATGAGGACGTTAGAGCATTTGAACTAAATGTCAAATCTAAGAATGCTCTATATTGTGCTCTCTCTCTTTCTAAATTTGAAAAGATATCCCCATATGAAATTGCTAAAGAAATTTGAAACCATCTACAATAAGTTTTTGAAGGATCAAGCCAAGTGAAGAAAATTAAAATCAATTTGTTTGTCCATGAGTATGAAATATTCTGCATGTTTAAGGATAAGTCTATTTTATAAAAATTTTCTGGATTTTTAAAACTCACTAATAACTTAAAAGGTTTAGGCCAAGAAATTTCTTGTTCTCAGTAGGTTAGAGTAGGACTCTGACATGACTAATTTACAAACTATAAAATTTATTTGGTGTTATGGTTCTCTAACAAGTTATTATACCAATATGAGAAGGTTGATTATCCTCACCACCACCATTTATTACCTAGAGAAACCTATTAAAGATTCCTATGTGGGCCTTAATTGCTCTCACCCAATCTCCATCTTCTCAAAAGCATTATAAAATGAGAGATCTATTTATGCCATTAGCCACTAGCATCCTCTTGATTTGATAATCAAAGATGGTTGCTAAGATGACTATCAGATATTCTTGATAAGTGAATCATGTCTTCAACTCAAGCTCACTTGAATGAGTGTCCAGAGGTGTGAAATCTATGAGCATATGCTTTCCAAACTAATTAGCAACCCCTAGTGGATGGCCACTTGATATGACTATTAGTGATGCAAAACTTGGGTCAAGTTGAATGCAAACTTTATTAACCTTAATTTTCAAGGTTAAGATTTATTTATTTATTTTAAAATTTTGGGTTTCTTTTGTTAAGATTGAGCCAAACCATATTTAGAAATAAGGTCATTTTAGGATTAAGTGGAACCTAACCTCTACCAACTTGAATTTACAAGGTATATAAGGTTTCCTTAATACTATTTGATATATTGAAATAGTATATTAAATAAATATGTTAACGAATTCAATCTTGACACAACTTAAATTTAATCTTAATGAAAATTTAATGTACTACTTATAAGGTTAAATTTTAGGTTGGGCTTCAAGCTCAAGTTTAATGAGCTTATTTCAACAATTTAACCAACATTAGGTTGAACTAGACTATGTTGTTTGACTTTCAAGCCAATATAAAGCTTAAATTTATTTGGCTCATTATGAACTCAAAAATATTTGAACCTCAATTGAAAATAAAGTTGATTAATTTATTAGCAGTGCATATTGAGCCCTTGCATTGAAGAGCCCTTAATTAAATGAAAGCTCAAAGGAATAGGTATCATTTGTTTTAGTTATGCGCTTGTGTAATTTATTAGATTTTGATATTTATTTTTCATTTAAAATAAATTATTTATTTATAAAAAGCTAAAATGAAAATTCTAGTTAGCTAAATTTGCAACCCAAACTTTATACTAAAATTTAACCTAACTTTCAACTCTAAGTTAGACCCAAATTTTAGCTTAAACTAGTTAGACCCAAATTTTGGCTCAAACCCAAACAATAGGGTTACTATTGGGGTTTCAGAAATAGTTATGAGTTGAGGGTAGGGTTGAGACTTTAAAATTAAGGTTATGGTTAGGCTCAATTCCAACTCAACCTAACTTGACTTGAGTTCCACCCTAATGGCAATGATCATTCCACTAGTGAGGTTTTTTTCCATTCTACCAAGGTGAACTCCTTCTCCACCTGTCGTTCCCTTGCCCTCCTCACCCTTAATTGAGAGTAACTCTCTACCTACTCTCCATGCATTGGCCAACGCAAACCATCAAATGTATTTTTCAATCTCATCTTTCAATAGATGGTACTCAGTATCAAGGCCATGGTCTCCACGATCCAGTGAGTACTTCCTTGCATCCCTTTGATGTAGGTGAGGAAGCACCTTCTTTAGCTTAGAAAGGAGATTGTAATTCTGGACATCTATCAATATCCTTACTCTTGGCACATTGAGCGGTATATATTCCTTGAACCAACAAGAACTATGGTATATAAGCAGAGCCATGTAGAGCTGAGGATAGGTAATTACCATGTAGAGCTCAGGATAGGTAATTACCATGTAGAGCTGAGGATAGGTAATTTTCTAAAACAACTTTTATCACATTGATCCTTCCCACTAAAAATATTTTAAGAAATAAATTATCCTCCCTTAAATTCATAAACTTTACAATTTATATAAAATTTCACCCTTCCCTTTGAATAATTCTTTTCAATGAAATAGGCATCAAAATTGGTCATAATAAAATTAATATATTATACTTATCTAATGAGCAAATTTATATCTTACATCATCTATTATAATACATGCATATCTAATAGCTTCAGTTATTAAAATTCTTATAAATATAGGTAGCTGCTCTTTTGAATTCTAATCTCTCATATCTGTGATATAGCCTATATTGTATTTTTTTTCCATAATTCTTCTAGTACAAATGCTTCTATAGTGCTTTTATGCTGAAAGAGAAAGAAGAAAGGAAATGAGAAAAAGAACTACTAAGGTATTTATTTTATTATTTTATATTTTAATAATTTTTCATTATTCAATTAGTTAAAGTTTAGATTATGTTTTGTATTTTTGCCTATATCATTTTTAATTTTTTATTATTTAATTAATAAATCTTAAATTAAATATTTTCTTATTTTACTTATTATTTCATTTATAGAACTCTACATTAATATTTTTTGTTATTTTCTTCTTTTTTTAATTTAAAGATTCTTAGATCATGTATTTAATATATTTAATTTTTCAATCATTTAATTTAGAAAAAAATTTTAAAATATGTCAAGAAAAATTATAAAATCTTTGTATTTACCTTGACGTGACTATAATATAGAATTACTTGCTATAATTTCTTATTTAACTAATTGAGAGTTTATTAATACAACTTATTAGTAAATTTTTCTATAAAAATATATCATAAAATTTTAAAATATTGATGTTATAATATAATAAAAGATATATTTATTTATTTAATATTTTAGAATATAGTTTTAAAGTATAAATTTTGCCCTCCTAACCAAAGTACATGGTTCCCTCACTATCTCCATAAGATGTGCCCTTATATTGTTTGCAGTCTCGATGAGATGTGTCCTAATATTCATAGACACAGATCCTTCATTGGAGGTGTTATAGAGTAGCTCCTCGTCTTTTTTAGTTTGAAACATACTCTAACTGAGACTCCTGGACTTCATGGTATCATTCTCGTCATAAACAAGTGAAGATTAGGGTCCGCTCTGTCCTTAGCCATAAAGTCGCTTATTTTGCCGTGGCCCGGGCTATGCCATCTCATTTTGCATGAGATTGGTGAAAGGTTAGACCTACTAGACTAATTGATTGAATTACTCGATTGACACTAAATTTCGCCTTGGCCTAGGCTATGCCATCTAAGCTCCCTGTCGATTGCCCAGGGTTGTTTTGCTCAAGGCAAGGCATCCTTTGCCAATAGGACTGGGAACTGCTGCTTATAGAGTTGGTTCTAGTTGAATGGGACGAACAGTACCCTTCTTTTGTTTTTTTTAACGGTGGCGTGGTCGCTTTTTGTTTAAATTTTCGATATATGATGCCAAATATTGATGCTAAAATCCTAATTGACCTAGAAATGCCCAGAACTCTGTGCCTACAGGAATAGAAAAGGTATTAAAGGGTATTGGAAGAAGCTAGTATGATCGCTCCGATTGCTTGAGTTAACAAAGTTTTTAAAAATGTAATAGAAAAAAGATATGTTAGGGAATATAAGGCCATTTACTTGTCATTTTATGTAGATATAATCTTTCAGTTCTAACATCTGACTAATTATTGCAGCCACATTACAGTTCGTGTGTGCTTTGATTACTAACATCCTACTCATAGGGTGGAAATTAAGGATACCACATGAGGATCCTGCGCACTAAGCCGTTCTTGACTAAATGATGGCCAGGTGAGTATTTTTGACTGCCACAAGCTTTGGACTTGAACAAAGGAAATGAGCTCTAATTCAAGTCCAATCAAGTGCCCTCGGCTTTGCCTACATGTTGTTTAGGTTTCTTTATTTAAATGGCTCTAATGTTTATTAGCCTAGCTAAATTGCTATTTTTGACCTTTCTAATCAGGACTAGTTTATAGTGATTAATGAGAAAAATAAAAAAAAAACAAATAGAAATAAGTGGACAATACAGCACTCTACAATAAAAAGAAAATATCTTCCTAAAGCACTACTATTTTTTTAAGTACTAAACTCAAATATGATTTCCTTTATGCCTGTGCTTGTCTTTATTTCTTTCATTTCCTTTTGCACCTAAGCACATCTTTAGATTTTGTATTTTATCTCTATAATTTTATGAATGTTAGAATCATTATAGCAAAAGATGGATTTTTGAGATAATTTTGGATCATGAATCTTGTCTAAATTTTCATTTATAATAGCTATAATTTTAAAATATTGGGTATCACTCATGTAACACTTCAACCTTAGCCTTTGAATTATTTTTTACTTTGGGCTCACCAAATCTTTAGCCATCATAGTCTTATCATTTTGGGCTAGCTCTTCATTTCTAAAAAATTTGGTTTAGAAACCAATATGACTTAAAGTCAATGGCTCAACTGTAAACTATGATAAATCTTTTGAGGGGCTTTTCAATTTAGAGAGTGGCCTGAAAGGATAAAACTGATGAGTTAGAATCTGATGAGTCTAAAGCTAATGATATTTCACATTGGTTATGGTTGGGTTGTTACAACTTGTTTCTCCAAACTTGTATTAATCCTTTTATTTTTGGCCTATCAAAATTATATTATTTGCAAATAACATATACCATGATACCTTTTCTATTAAACACCAATTTAATTTATCTATAACCAATCCAACAAGATAAAGATTTTACATAAAATGTTCAATGTAAGCTTACAATAACCAAAGAATGGCTCATTTCTTTATAATTCTTACCATTGTTATTATCTCTTCATATTTATTTTTACTAAAATCAATACTGTATTTAATTATAACTCAATTAATACTTTTGAGAAACTATGTATTTTTTATTAATGCATAAAGTCATCTTTATTTGGTGCTCCATTGGCTATTAGAAAAAGCATGGTTTTTTGAAAATTTATTGGATTAATATGCCTTTATGTCTATCTCTAATACTCTTGAATGTTGTTTATATAAAAATTACTTTTCGAATTTAGTTTTTATAAATAAAATTTTCTCCAAAAAATTGTTGTGTTCCTGGAATATTTATGAAATTATAAATTGACAATGTTATTTTTGATTTATCTGCTTTATATCAAACTTTTTGGAGATAGTTTGATATTAAATTTCAATTACATACTACTTTAATTGATTACATTTTGATAACTTAAAGTTTTACTTAAAATCAAATATGAATTATAAAAAAGTTAGGGTAGAAAACCACAAATAGTATGAAACTCAACCCAAAATTCAATCCAAAACTTAACCGATGCTGAATGAAACCCAACCTAAACTTAAACCGAGCCTAAACCATAAGGTCAGAGTTGACTAAAGTCAACCCTAAGAGTTGCACCCCTAAAGATGTGTGTAGCGTGTGGGTCATTTATAATCATTCCTGTACTTAAAATGCCTTTCTAATTTCTCATTGCATTTTCTACTTAATGTGTAGTTCAGTTATCCTCACCCATTCAGCAGATTCCCAAAATGATCATCCGGATATAGCTTGCTTAGCTGATCACATATTAGCATGTTTTACACGTTGAATAAAAGATTAGCTGCCATGCGATGACTTCTGATACTTCGTAAAATCCATTCGTGATGAAGAAGAGGGTGAAAAGAAAATTCATCAACATTTCTTTCCCATCGCATCGTATCCTTCGGGGAGGGGATAAGAAAAGCACATGGAACTGTACTTGATAGGTTGCTGACTTCGAGGCGTTATTTATCTTGTGCAAATTTTCCTCACAGCAGGCGACACCTGTATCTTTGAGTCGGAAACGCCCAATAGAATCATTTCCCCAGGCTTCATACAAAGCACCATGAAGATACCAACTTCTATAAGTTGATCAAAGACCATCATCCAATCAATATCTGATACGATCTTCTTTGCAAACGACGGTTATGTCATCTTTTCCTCGCTAGCTAGGGAAGTATGCCTGCCATCATCAGGTTGAAGTTGTTAGGGGTAGGGTGAAACTTCAATTCTGAATATCCCATTCCGATTTTTGGTGGGACACATGGCTCTTACGAATATAGCATCATATATCAGCGACGTCAATGTATGTATGCCTCAACACTAGTATGGCGTGCCCGTACGTGGGAAGTATAGTTCGTGTTCACCAGAGTAGCAGCACAACGGAAAATCACGGCACACCTTGCAACTGCTGCTACGGATGTACAATCATTAACGCTGCAGTACTCTTAACTACGTCAGCACAACTGCATGGATCGCTACTTCATCAATCTCGGCATGGATGTGCGTCCTATACCACCAGCCGACGAAAGGTGGCGACTCATGGGTAATGCAACCATGCCATGTCTAGCACGAATGTCGTCGTCTGCCATTCGAAAATTTGGAGGGAGTCTTCCCCTGGAGAACACATTCATCTTTTTCGAGGACCAATATAGATTGTTGGGATCATAAAACCTAAAAATATAATATTTAGGGCTGACCATGAGGGGTATCCTAATAAAAGAAAAACTTTTAATTAACAAGTTTTAGATTCTCATGCCTTCACCTGAAGTGCGATTTTTTAGCCAATCTCTCAGTCATGTATTACGTTTCAATTCAAAACAAAACGGTTGACTTCAGTATCTTTCATTTATTTATCAGACATTTTGTGGAGGACTGCAGGAAAACTCATGCCTATCATTGACGAGTCATATCCCAAATACTTTTAAAGCATACAGTTGCCACATGGTCACTCAAATTGAATAAGAAAATGAATTTGAGTTTTTGGTTATGTACACGTCTCTCCAGCTCAAGTGGTCCCCTTGAAAATTTCTGCAATTTGATGAAATGGCAACTTCACAAGGAGAGCATTGAGGGCTATTTGGATTGCAAGAAAACGTTAGATTCCCTATTTTTGACAGGATGGTATGCACTTAGTTGTTGATTTGAGTTTATCTTTATTTATTTATTTCTTTTTCTTTGAGCGCAAACCTCAGTTTTTTTAATACAAGCTCTCTGTTTTTTTCTTCTTTTCTTTTTTGAATGCAAATCTTAGGTAAAGTCATTATTATCTAAGATTCTAAGGTTCATTTATATAGTTTTTTTTCCTAACTTTACATTATGGGGCTGCTCGGTTGGGTGTAAGTAAAAAGATTTAGTTGAAATTTAATGAAAAATGATGTAAGCAATGCAAAACATAAAGTGAATAAATTGAAAATAGATACGTAATAGCAAATGAAAATATAGATAGTGATAGAAAAAAGTTATTATGAGAAGTATATGTTAAATCTGTTGGTCTCATATAGTAGATAGTTCAAGAGGGGATGGGTGAATTAAGCATATGAAAATTATAGCCAAGTAAAAATTAATATTCTAAGCAGAAATAATATTGTAATGCACATGCAATTTTTATAGTTATTCATTCAATCATGGTGTTTGCTCTACACATAGATTTAACTTTCCTTAATTGTTCTCATTTCAGGAAGGTTATTATGTCTATGTGTAATGATGTATGATGTAATAATAATATAGTAGCATGCAAAGTAAAACAATCAAGTAAACAATACATATAATAATTTTTATAGTGGTTCAGGCACTTCATCTCTATAACCACTCTTTCAAGAGCACACTCATTGTGTCTTGGGTTTCACTATCACTTATAATGGAATACATTAGTATTCCCAACACTCTTCTGGATTCCCACTTCAGGTGGCATAAATAAGTGTTCCTAATACTCTTGTGGTTGTCACAAGTTTACAAAGAACCTCACTGGTTTTGAAGATCACCATCAAACTTAATAATTTTTCAGAGCTCACCAACAACTCATATGGTTGATTAACAACACTCAAGTTGTACATCACTTTGCTTCTTTACTAGGCTGATTTGTATAAAGTTTAAGCACACATAAAATGATTACTTGTTGAAGCACATTAGATATCAATGCTCTAGAAATATGATTAAGATAGATCTTTGAGGCTCATCATCTATCAGCACAATGGAGATTGATTATCTTGGAGGAAGCATTGTCGAATTGAGAGAGGTTACTTATTTAAGCTCTTTTCTTCTTTTCATCTTTCTGTTAGCTTCTTCAACCTTATTCATTGATGCTTCACTACCTTTATACTGCTTTAAAAATTTTTGCCTTTTGAAGGCAGATGGCTTCTATTGAATGTTGAAGACCGTTTTGAATTTTCTCCAGCTGAAAAACTATCTTCTTGATAAACTCATTCTAGCTGAAAAGCCTGCAGTGCTATCTTTGAAGAAAATGTCTTTCTAGTTTTGGCAAACACCAGATGAAGACTTTCTACATGACTGATTCTTTTATTCTTTTGGAAGGACACCCATTAAGCTTGAAGGGACACAGCCGCTGAGAGTTGCAATCTTTGATAAAGCAAAGACTACTTTCCTTTAAATTTCTTTCCATCTTTAGTTAATTTTGATTTGTTCGACACTTTATTAAGATTGGTTTCAAGTGAGAGTTTGACTGGAGAGTACAGCCAATATTGTCTAGTATAAGTAGCTTCTACTCATCATGATGTGCCATAATAATTTAGTTGTAATTTGTTTGTGGCCTTTGTCTGATCAGGTCTAGTTTATCTCTTATACGTAACAGACAAATTGGCTCTGAGTAGATCCATAAGACAAAGTAAACAACTTCATTTTTGTAATTTGCCTGAGTTCGCTTTAGCACTTTTTCTTTGTCTTCTAGTTTGTTTGTTATAAGTAACAGATGAATTGCAGAGGTGCAGATAAAGTTCTTCTCTTATTATTTATTAGACAAAGTTCTTTCATCAGACAAAGTTCTTTCACTAGATGAAGGAACTTTGTCTGTTGTAAGTAATAGACAACTCTTATTAGCATAGACAAGGCTTCTTCATGGTAGACGAATTGACTTTGTTTATAGAGAGCTATAGATGAATTTGCAAGGTGTAGACAGATCCTCTTTCCGATAGTTCGTAAGTTGGTTTGCTTGCTTTAAGTAATAGATAAATTATAGAGGCTCAGATGAATCATCTTTTCTTTAGTTCATTTGTTAGTTTGTCTGTTGCAAGTAGCAGACAAATTTGCAAATGAAAATGGCAAACAAAGTAAGCTATTTATTTGTGGCCATTGTGTCACTTCTACTTGTTTTGTAGTAAGTTGCAAATGAGTTCCTTGTTCTCTTCTGTTCAAGATAGATTTTATATGAGAGATAAATGCTTGATTAGTTTGTCTTCATCTTTAACCTTTTATTTGTCTGAATTCAGTTCTATTTCATCTTTGCTTCTACAATCTAAACTCATCTTTGTGTTGCGAATAGATGTTGTATATGAGTAATTTATCTGACTTGTCCATAAAATGATTTGTCTGAGTTTGGCTGAGGCAGGTGTTATCTAATATTGACTTTATCTGTAGAGGATTTATTTGGTTACTTATTGAGGCTTGAATGTTATAGCTTCAAATATGCTTTGTGGCTTTTTCCCAAAGTTTTAGTGTCATTCTTTCTAAGCATTGTCATTTTCTTTTGGTCTAGTGTATCTTGCTTCTAATAGTCCTTATATATGCTATCCACTCCATTTGAGTTGTTTCACTATATATCATATATATATGCTTTTGCAATACTTGAGAATATAAATATGAGTTCCTTAAGTGTTCACTCATATGTTGTTTCTCACTATTAAAACTTGGCTATTTGCCATATATACCATTTGGTTCAACATTCCCCCCATTCTTGACGATGACAAAACATTTGAGTGAAATACCTTTCAAGAGAGTAAAAATATTCATAAGTGTAAATGAACAGGAGAGTTAAGCAAGGTTAATTGTATTATGGCTCCCCTTGACTTAGTGCACTATCTTAGTTAAGCTCATGTGGCTCCCCTCGAATAAATACTATATTTTGTTCTATAATTTTTTAATTTTAATCAAGTTTCACTAAACTTCTCCCCCTTTTTGTCAGAATAAAAAAGGTACAGTGCAAGAGAGATGCAACATAGTTTCTGAGAAACAACATTCAAGCAATATTGAAGAGCTATACATTATCTAAAAATGTATACTTCATTAATGTGAAAGACGAATCTACAATGTACAAAATAAAACAAAAATGTATTTAGCAGATTAGAGATTATCCTATTGTATAGTGCTACCCTTATAGTTAACAACCTTGAGTCGAAGGTGAAATTCAGGATTTGCCAAATATGGATAAGGAAGAGGCTTTTCTTGAGTAGTGGCTTGAGCATTGGTTGCCATCCTCCTTTTATATAGAGTGTGACCTATGGGAATAACATCAATATATCTGTAGTTCAATGAAGGGTCATCAACTTTTGAGAGTTTAGAAATGGATGTCTTAGAGAGAGGAGGCTTGGATTTAGAGATTGGAATTTCAAATCTTGAGGAAGGAGGAGGATTGGGTAAAGTAAGGGAAGGAGGTGTTGACTCTGAAGAAGAAGTGCTAGGTGAAGAAGGTGTAGTTTAGGAATGGATAGACCTAATTGGTGAAATAGGTCTAGCTTCATGGACTAAAGAAAATTATGGAGGAGATTGGGTTGGTTGTGTTTGACCTTTGATGGATTTAACTGAGGAGATTAGAATGTCTAGTTTTTGATCCATTGAATCCCTCCTAATATTAAGAGCTGAAAGGAATGTTTCAATGTTGATGAACCTTCTCTCTAGGTCTTGTGGAGTGGGATGAGTTGGTAGAGATGGATGAGTTGATTTGAATGAATTTGGACTATGAGGTGGAGATGGTGTAGTTGTTGTCTCTGCTTCTGTTGCTGCGGAGGTTGATTGTATATAATCCACTGATCTTTCTTCCTCAACTCTTACCCTTCTTGCTATTTTAACATAAGGTGCAAGATCTTCGTTTTCCATTCTTGTTCTTTCAACAGAGATGTCATCTTGTCACAGCTCATCTATCATTTCAATCACAGATTTTTCTATGACAGCTTCTCTACTTATTTCATCAATTTCTATATCTGCTGCTATTGAGGCACTTCTTCCCTTTCTTCCTTGACTAATTCAAACTTTGTTTCTTCTTCTTATTCTTCTTCTCTACTTATTTCATCATTTTGTATGTCTGCTGCTATTGAGGAGTTTCTTCCCTTTATTCCTGGAAACTTTGTTTCTTCTTCTTCTTCTTTTTCTTCTTCTTCTTCTTCTTCTTCTTCTTCTTCCCTCAATCTTTTTGGTTGTCTTGGCCTTTTTGTTTTTTCAGTGACCATACCATCTAATGCTATCAATATTCCTATTTTTTTAGCGTCACTTCATCAACCATGTCTGAGTACTTGAATTCGTCTAAAATCTGCTTCTGCCTTTCTTAATATTTTGGTCATTGCCATTCCATAGGATAGAAGATGTCTTGCTGAGATTTGACTTGGTGAAGCTATTCAGACATGAGCTTGGCCACATCTAGTTTCTTCTTACATTTCAATGCCCAAAAAATCCTTGCATCTCTTTCAAACATGTTATCCCTACTTCAAGTCTTGGGATAGATGTTATTATTTAATTTATTGTGTGCAAGTGTTAGATTCACATCTAGATTCTTGGGATTTAGATTCCTTACATCATCACCGATGGCTATCCCTGTTAGCTATGAAAACAACTCTCTTCTGGGTGTTGGCCATTCAAATGTTTGCCTTTCAGTCATGGGGAGATTTAAGCATTCTCTGATGCTTTTAGGGGACAAGTCTATTTCTCTATCTCTAATCTAGGACTTCTTTAATTTAGGATCATAGTTGTAAAGAAGTATTTTTACCATTCTAGAACAACATTTGTATTTGCAACTCATGAATTAGTTCCACCCCTAGAAGTTTATCTAACTGTATACTTCCATCTTCATTTCTTTGAAGAAATCAAAATCAATAACCTTTCCTTTTAATATTTTTCTTTTATCATTCTTGCTCATGAACTCATTGTAACTTTGTTCATTGTTTTGAAAGGTTACCTTAAGAAGCCCGTTTACTTGAACTCTTAGTTTGTGAGGTAGATGTATCTCCTCTGACTCCTTGTTGTTTCTTCTTCTACTGGATGTGGATATTGGATTCATCTTTCTTGTTCTTGAATTTTCCATCTCCACCAGTTAAGGTTTTAGGGTTTTGATGAGTGGAGTTTTGGGGTTTCTTGGCAAAGAGGTAAGCAAATGAAAAATGGCGCTAAGAAGACAAGGAGTGAAGAAGGAAACAATGAAAATTTGAATCACCTTTTTTTGAAAAGGGGATTTTCTGTTGCTAACAGTGAGTGAGAGTGATAAGTTTGAGATGAAGTTAAAAGGGGGGTTTTTATTGAGTCTATAGTCAAACCTCGAGGCCTCAGATGACTTAGATGGCTTCAAACAAACCTACAAACAAAGTAGTTACTTTGTCTGTGGGCATATATGAAATGATATGATTTTCAATTTATTTTTGATCCAAGATAAGCATGATTGTCCGAGAGCTTGACTTTGTGTGTGAGTCTCACCTATGATTAAGAGATTTTAATTTGTAAATAATTGAATGAGTAATTTCTTAACTTTTTATCATTTGCATGAGTGAAGTAATGAGGAGCATATGGTTTAGAGCATTTTGTAGATAACTTAATGTGCAAACAAATAATTTATTTTATGCTAACAAATTCTGCATAATAAATTTTGCATAGGCCAAAACAAGATCCCAATCTTTGATACTCTTTTTCACTAAACTTTTCAAGAGATTTTCTAGCACTTGATTGACACTTGATTGATAGCTTTAGTTTATCCATTAGCTTGTGAATGATAAATAGTATCAAAATGAAGATTAGAACCAAGTTTTCTCGACATTATTCACTAAAAGTACTCATAAACTTAACATCCCTATTTGAGATAATTGATTTTAGAATTTCGTGGGGTGAAATACCTCTTAAAAATGAAGTTCAGGAACATGGCGACATCAAGTATCTTTTTACGAGGAACAAAGTGGGCTAACTTAGAAAATATATCCACAATTACTAGAACAGAATCATGATGCTTTTATGTTCATATTAGTCTCAAAATAAAATCCATACTAACATCTTGCGAAAGAGATTGTAGGATTGGCAATAGGATGTATAAATCTGAGTTTTGACCACAACTCTTTGCTTTATGAAAGATTGCACATCAATTAACAACACACATAACATGATGGGTCATTTTAGGCTAAAAAATATTTTTTAACAATTAAAGAAGTTTTGTCTATACCAAAATGTCTAGCAAGGCCTTCTCTATCTACTTCTTTAATGATAGCTTCTCTCAAAGAGTATTATGAAACAAATAATCTATTTAACTTGAAAAGAAACCCATCTAGCTAAAATAAGTTATTAACTAACTTTTGTAAGCAAGTTGACCAACCAAAACCAAAGTCAATATTATCTTAATTGAATTAATATATATATACATATCTTGAAATTCTAAAGTATTTTTTTATAGACCAACCTTATTTTTAATCAACTAACAAAAAAATAAAACCTCAAAGAGCTTCTTTGTTTTCTCTTTGGTCAACCAACTTGATCCTTAGTCAATTGATTAATCCCTTGAGAGTCTCCGAAATGTTTTACAAATAAATTGGGTGTTCCTTAATCAATTGATTCTATCATTGGTCAACGAATATAGTTTTAGGAATAGCGATTGAGGTTGGTTGACTCTTTAAATACCTTTAGCTTTGAAATATTTTGGGAACCATGCTATCATATTTATTGGGGTTTATTTTCTTTGGACCTAGGTTTAGTTTTTTTTTCCATTTCTTAATCTTCTCAAAATATCATTGTCTATTGTCTTTTAGTTTTAACTTGGAAGAACATTTAACAAATTTATTTGTATCTAAAATAAGTAACTATAGGTTTTTCTATTACTTTATTAAAATAAACATTTGAAGTTAACACTACTTTATCCTTTTTATGTTGCATGCTCGCCATTCATTTATTCTTTTTCCAAGTGTCAGATAGAAGCAACAACTTGTAATAATTCTTGTACATGGATATATATTTTATTGTGATTTTTGCATTTGTTTCCCTATCCTTTTATGATCTACAATCAACAATTTCGACCAAAATTGATGGCCCACCTAAACATGATCAAGGCCATTTAGTGGCATCCTTAGATTGTGCCTCACTTCAGCTTAATGGCTAATGGGTAACATTTTGACACTTAAGTTAAAAACCTAATGACCATTAACAACAAGGGAATTTTTGAAAATAAAGTTTATAAGTATAGGTGTTTTATCAAAATTAATAGTTATAGGATAAGAATTATAAAATCGTAAAAGGACGGGGAGGCAAATACCAAAAGTTGTACTTTAGTTATCCTCATTTCATGCAAGTGTATTGATTTAACTGATTTAATTATTATAATAAAATGCATCAAATATCAAAATCATTAGGCTTATGATTAATTCACAAAATTTTGATCAATCTATGACAGGCGAGTGAAAGCTCAAGGCTTAAATTTCTCTAGTATTTTAGTAGGAATATTAGCACTTTCTTATTGCATGAAACTCTACAATATGTCATTCAAAACTTCATGCATAATTTACATCTTCACCTTAAATGTGTAAGATTTAGCAAAAATTCAAAAACCATATTTTGATTCCTAGTGATAGAGTTAGAACTACCTATGTATATTAGATGCATATTTTGTTTATATGTGTTAGGGCATGCCTTGCATTATATAAAGCCTAATGGTATAGTGTGGGCTTGTGAGCCCAAGTTTACCCACACAGACACACACATAAAAGTTTTCAACTAGCCTAGAGAGTTGAAAAAGGCTAAAGAAGGTGTGAGAGGTTTTCTTACCTCTAGTGAGGTAAATCTAAGTCCATATTAGTGATCTGAAAATTATATTCTTGATATGCATTCCTCTATTTCTATATAGGGATGATGGACTATAAGGATATTTTCCTTAATGCGTATTCTTTTAATATTGACCAGGGATGAAGCGTTCTAAGGATATTATCGTTAATGTGTCATCGTCCTATATTTATAGTGGAAGATGGCTTTTTCCTCTTCATTATGAGGATTTTTTACAGGTTAAGACTAATCAATTTAATTAGCCTAATTTTGATGATGAATGTGTAGTAAAAGCTAAGTTTTGATGATGAGCAAACATATGAGTGAAAAAGTTAAGTATTAACATGTTAATTTTCAAGTGTTGTAGAATTAAAATGATAAAACCAAGAAAACACACAAGGAAACTAATCTTAAAGTGATATGGGACATAAGAAATAAAAATATCAATCCATACATATCAAAAATCGAGAAATGATAGAAGAAAACTAGTAAATGCAACAAGATAATCAAGTTTTGTAGTTTAGAGGATAACTCAGAGGAAACTCTAGAGGTCCCTAGAGAAGTCTGAAATAGAATTTAAGCATAAAATATCTATAGAGTTATTGTCAAAGGAATGAAATCCTCTTTCAGAGATCTCTAGCAAACCCTAAGAAAGTTTCCAAGATCAATCTAATCTTCAAAGGTGTTTATAGAGGAGAACTCAACCTTCAAAGGTGATCAAAACTAGCTATTGGTGGTAGTTGAACATGTTAGAGTTCATAGAGGAGATTTCAGAGGAGATAATTTTGACCTTCAGAGGTTTGGAAACCTCTCTAGACTCTTCTCTCCACTCTAAGCAACTTTTAAAGGAAAGAAGACAAACTTTAGAAGTCTGCATTTAATGTTGCAATAGTCACTGACATGTTCACCCAACCTTTAGAGGTCTAAAGTCGGTTTTATACACTTCAAGCATACATTATATACATTGCTTGCCCTCTTGGGACTTCACACTTGCCCCTTTTGGGACTAATTGCTTGCCCTCTCAAGACTTTAACACTTGTCTTGTTGGGTCTAGTGCTTGGAGCATAACACTCATTGGCTTGCTCATGTATTCAATATACGCTACTCCTCATGCATCATGTCATCATCTCCTCAAGCATCATATGCTATTTGATGCATCTCATGATTTGTGCAAACACACAAGTAAAACTTTAGGCATCATACTTGAGAAAAACTTCACATGGCAAGAAATATCTTTAAATCATAATCAAGCATTTGAATAAAAAAGAAAATACGATCTTTCATAAGATCATCTTAAACAACTGAAGTAATTCACCATCTCATGAAAATAGACAATAGAACATCCCAAATAAGCAAACATAACTTATATCTTGAAAATATAGAAAGAAAACTCATAAATCATTAAATATGATGGTCGTTAAGGAAAAATAACATTTTCAAAATGAAATCCCACTTACCTACCAAAATAATTCCTTTCCTTTCAAAATCTTTACTTTTCTTCAAGATCCTTTCTCCTCTTTTAGCTTCCACGTTTGGATAGCAAGAAAACCACATTTTCCTTTTGGACCTGCCACTTTCTCCTCTCTTTTCTATTTGGGTTGCTGGAAGCCCCAATGCATCTATTTATACTTTCTAAGCATTTCTACACATTTTCTCAATTTTTAGCTCACTTCACATGTGCTTCAAGTGAGTCCACTAGAACTCTAGTGCTTCCTCTAGTTAAGCATTCCAAAATTCTAGTGAGTCCACTAGAACTCTAATGCTTCCTCTGGTCATGAAATTTTTTTAGATAGCTTGACACCCTTCGAGTATTTTGATCATAACTTTCTCTATACAACTCCAATTTGTATGATTATTTTTTGATTGGATTTTTTGATTCAATGTCTATCCAAAAAAATAAGTTTTATCTAGAAATTTATTATACAAGAAAAATGACATGCATTTAAAGGCACATTATTTGCAGGAAAGCTTTCTAAATAGCATGACACATTGTTAGTATTTAGCTCATAACTCTTAGTAAAGCATTGTTGTCCTCTTTGAGAATAATTTCCTTATAAAGATGAAGGACCTTATAAAGATGAAGGATCATTAGGAGTAAGAATGGTGCTAATGGAGTATGCTTTTTTGGTACTTGATGAGAATGCAAAATATCATATTTTATTCTCCTAATACTTCATCTTTTGCACCTAATACTTCATCTTTTGCACCTATTTGATTCCTAAATATA
>JAYJMB010011557.1:2712-48349 GCA_036873735.1 Pouteria campechiana
CCCCCCCCCCCCCCCCCCCCCCCCCCCCCCGCGTGAAGTGAGCCTTTAAAAATTTGAGGTGAGAGAAAAGTTAAAGTGCTGAAAGAATAAAAAATAAATCTCACAACCAAGGGCAATGGTATTTTTATAGTGGTTCAGCCCAACATGATACTTACTCCACTTTTTGAGTCAACCTATCTCGTTGCACTCAGGTTTCACTAAATACCTATTCGTTTTACAAGTTCACCAACAAACTTTATACCCATTGGTTTCCAAGCTCACCCACAAACTTATATAATTATTGGTTTCTAAGCTCACAAATGAACTTTTACAACCATTGGTTTCCAACTCCTTGCTTGCTATCTTAAACAATGAACAATGTACAATAAAAATGCCTCTTACATAGGCGGATTTGTATAGAAATAAAAGTGCAACAAAAATAAATATATTATAATAAACATATGGAATATCAAACTTTAAAAAGTTGTTGCAGAGGATGTTCTTTGAATGTAGATGACGTTTTGCGCAATAAAGTTGGAAGAAACTTTAAGGCTGTAAATGCTTTTGTTTGCTTTTCTCTCTTACTTGCTTATTTTGCTAACTTCATGGAATGACCTCTCTTTACTCCTTTTAAATTGGGGTTCAAATTTTGCCCATTGGAGAAGATGACATTCATTAAATGTGAGCAAATTGTTAAGATTTTCTGCCCGTTAAAACATTCTCATGAGTTCTTATTATCTAAAGGCTTTCGGCATTGTCTGAAGTTGTAATTTTGGACTAAATAAAACATTCAGCCTAAATAGACTTCACTTGGCTTTGTCCAAAGTAAAATTTCAAATTGAGAAGTGGCGTGAATTGCCTTGGCTACACAAATGAACTCTAGCTTCTTCTAAGTATGAGTTAGCAGTATTTGAAGTTAAATTTTAGATTGATTGGCTGACCCTTATAACACCCCACTTTTAGGGCAGCACTAAATTACAATTTAAAGGAAACTTTACACAAAGTATCCCATAAAGTGTTAGGTTCCATACCTATATAATCCATTCCACAATATCTCATACATACAAAAACATCATTCTATATAATAAAATCCACCCACACATCGCCCAGAAACTACATTCACGTTGTAATGATAGATGGCAATACTAACATGCATACAAGCATTTCCACTAATATGATATGTTAACATAATTACATGATACATGCCAAAGATATGTAAAGTTTGAAGCTTATAAATTTAAACATTTATATACATCACATCAAAATTTAATATTCAAACTATTAAATCAACATGTGGATCATAGCCTACTCAATCCTAAGCTCCAACCCCATGTTGGGCTTCGCCTTCTGACCTGTTGGCTAAAACCACGAATGAACAGAGTGAGTTCGGCAACTTAGTAAGTAGGTAAAGAAGAAAATAGCAATGAATAAACATCATTAAAGAACATGCTCAAATTTGAAGTATAAGCACTTCCATGAAAAATAATAGTACATGATAATGCAACATCATCTCAATGTTTCGGATGCCAAGCATTGATAATCCAGGCTCATATCTAGCCTCACTATCCACACACTTTCGAGAGCAAACCTCATGCAATGCCTTAGCCTCAAGTCATTCTTATTTATATATTTTTATCATTTTCATACCATATTATGGCTGGTTCTTTCTCAGTTAGAAGATCGATAACATTTCCTTCTCTTATCAATGTGTGATTGGTCCCACCCTGTATCCCTGGCTAGGAAGCCTACTAGGTCCACTACAGTTATCCTGTTGTCCTCCATGGTACCTCTCCCTAATTGCTTCATAAGGATCATAGGTTCATCATCCTAATCTAATGAGGAATCCAAATACAACTACTTTATCAATTTCGAAGGCATCACTAACTATACATCCGGGCATCCTTGCATCTATACTAGGTATCAAGACATACCTCACAAGTATCCCCAACTTTCTATCTAGCATATACACACACAGGATTTCCGTAATATCCATGCCCCCAATGCATACCCTTTATATACACATGCCATTAAGGCATATCATTTTCATGCACATGCCATTTAGGCATATCATGTCCGTGTCATATCCATGCCACTAAGATACTATCATATCATCATCAAATTAGGATTTACTATGCTTTTTTGTCCCCTCAAAACATTGAAATAATGCTAAGATAAAAACTCTAAGGAATGCCAAGAAAAATCCAAAAAGGACACATACGTTCACTATAGCAGGGAGGATGTCGCGACATTGGATTTGGATGTCGCAGCATCCACTTGTTAGAAATCAATTGTTCTACCTTTCATAGAATGATGTCGCGACACTGGATTTGGATGTCACAGCATTGAAAATGGATGCCGCGGCATCCACCTTATTGGAAACTTATTTCTCACACTTTGTGATTTGATGTCGAGACACTGAAATTGGATGTCGCGGCATTGACCTTGCTAACTATTTTTCCTATACTTTTCCTTTTCTACTTAACTCTTCTTTCACCTATTCAATTATAGGCTTAGCCACATCTATGCTTATCTGATATCTCTTGATCAACTTCAAATTCTAGGGTGTTCCACATGTCATATGGTTTATTAATCAAAATAAAATGTCATGTAATGCATATCAAATAATCCACTGACATATGTCATGGAATCAATTTTCTGAAATAGATATGTCATAATACATGCTTATGTCATTGCAATGCATAATATGAGCCATAAACATTGTTCAAACATGATGCAACCATAAACAATGTTCAAGCACTTGGTGCTCATAACTCATGGAATACCTTCCCTTCCGATCCAAAATGAAATGAACCTACTTACTGTTATAGAAGCAATTACACTCTTTGGTCTCAAGTCCCACAACTTGTTCTTCAATTAGAGTCTACTGAGTCCAACATATACAACATATATTCATGTGTTATTCATACACTCAATCTCATGAACTAGGCAGGAGTCATTCAATTCAGTGTCTAGTTACTGTGTAGTCAAAGCTGTAACTTTCAACTTTTCAATTCTTATAAGTGTCATACTATATTTCATTTCCAACATCCTACCCTTGTGATTTCCTATAGCTCACATCAAATTGAGCCTTACTAATTAGTCTAACACCCATTTATTCAGTCTTACATCTACTTATCCATGGTAAACTACAATTGTCCATTTCATGGGCAGTTACCTATATCAGTTTCTATTGCCTCACTCCTATATCAACATCATAGTTAAACATGCTATTCAATCCCACATGAAAACACAAGAATCCCTCATTCCATTTCATACCCTAGCCCCAAGTACTCATAGAACACAACCCAATTGAAATAGAGCTCACAGTCTATATTAGGGAAACACTTACCACAATGTTTCCTTACTACTCTCCTCTCCAAAATATCAAGCTCTTCCACCAACTATAGCAAAGAGCTTCTAGGATGCCTTTTTGCAACTTCCTTCTCTTCTTTTCTTGCTTAATAAGAGGGTTTTCTATCATTCAACACTTAGGATAGTATTATATCACTTATACTAGGGTTTTCCCCATAAATTTCTGCTAACAAGGGTGTAGAAAGGGAGTTTGCAAGAAAGCTATGGGCATGGGAGGGGAGGAAAATGAAATCCTAGGGTTGTTTAGAGCTGGTGGAGTACTTAAACTAGCCTTGACTTTGATGCTCTGGTGGTATACACATATACCCTACATCAATAGTTGCCAAGTCTAACTAATTCCTTCAATTAGGCGAATTTCATATATACTTTAATCATTCCTTTAATAATATAGGAGTACATGAATACTTTCTTCACTTACTATACTTAAAGCATGTAAATAATCATCCCAAATTAAGTACTTCAAGAAAATTTGTTACCTCAAATTTCTAGGGTGTCACAACCCTATAATAATAATGTCCAAAACTTGGAATTGAGCTTCCGGCGTCTTGACTTCATACTTTACCAGTGTCTATCCGAATTGGTCTTCATAGTGTCTGAACATAGCTTTGCAGTATCTGAACCTTTGTTTGAGTTTGGAATTTGACTTCACTTTGTCCAAACAACGTTTCTCTTATTCTGAAGTATATTTTTGAAGTCATATTTGTGTCCGAACTTGGGCATCAATTTGATTGGTTTCATTAGCAATTGAGAATGCATACGAAGTGACTTTGAAGCTCATATATGATGTCAGCCATACTCTTTGAGGATTTACATTTTCTTCTTTTGATAAATAGTGGTTCTTGTCTCTCATTTTATCTTGCGTGCTTTGTCCACTTTTATTAAAGTTATTTCACTAATTAAATATTATTATACTGCATGCTTAAAAATAACAGTTAGTAGCTTAATCATTCACTTATATCTTTTTTTCTCATCATCAAAACTTGATTGACTAAACACATTCATCATCAAAATCACTTCAAGTAAAGGAGGTTTGGTTCAACAAATTGGACTTAACTAATATAATTCATATTATATATGGATAAAAATCCTACATATTGATACTTGAAACTAATAATTTGATAATATTTTCTTTAGCATTTTTAATTTAAGATTTTTTGTAGAACTAAAAAACAAAAAGTAAATTTGATTTAAAAAATCAAAAAATCAAAAAATGATGTGATAATAAATAAGTAATAATTAAAAATAAAGTGATATAATATAATTATTAAAAAATAGATAATAATAACTAGCAAGTAGTAAATAACTTATCAATTAAAAAGATAAAAAAGAGAAAAGCGAATGTCTTTTTCCTTCTGATATTGCAAACGTGGCTTTGATTGAAAAATATGCTGCTGTGGCTTTTGACCCGATATGGTAAAACGACAAACAACTGACCAAATTGAAAAAAAAAAAACAAATGCTGCTTTTATTAACCCGGAATAAATAGCCAATAAAACAGCTCCCTTCGGGGCTATTATTTAACTGCTATGGAATCTATGGGAAGGTTGGTCCGCAGTTCATCGTTGGATTCCATTCAAAATTGGCCTTTTCTATGTTCTGCACCGGACAAAACCTGTTTTTCTGTAGTCCGCATTTTTCTGCATCAGATATTTTAATCCGATATGCTTCCCAAAAATGAAAGTGGCTGCACCATAACCAATGTTACAGCTCCCATGTTAGAATTTAGAATGAAAAGCGCGTATTAAAAAAATCAAACCAATCGCAACAACCAAATCGGGCTCGTATCCCAAAACTCAGCCACGTTGGAATTTGTTCAATGACCCAAGCAGACTAACAGGATTTTGCCGCGTGCGGCGCGCGCAGAAAGAAAAAAGACGTCGCCGTCCAAGCGCGGGCAAAAGGCAGCGAACCGTCAGAGAAAGAAAGTAAAGCGGGTGAGCTGAAGCTGCTGCTGGCGGGTCACTGTCCGAGGAAAGGGGTAAACAAAACTGCCGCGTGAGGCACAAAAGTGGTAACCGGCACGTGGCGGTCACATACCGCATGCAACCGCATCGAAGAGCCCACAGGCGAGCAGACGGAAGAAAGTAAGAAGGAGAGAGCGATTGTAGAACCGTGGTGGAAAGGACTGACGCGAGCCGCTTGGCGCAAGAGTCGAGAACCGTGTCCTTCAGAGTCTTCAATCTGTTACTTTTGTAGGGATTGAGGCGCGGGGCTAAGAAACATTGTTCTTGGAAGGGGAGGGAGGGGGGCCTGAATCAAGGGTGGCGAGCCAGAGTGGAGGTCTGGCGGGGTATCGGACGTGCGACGTCCGATACGTTGCGGCGAGGCGGAAGAGGATCCGTGGTCGGACGATGGATTGGTGGCACAAAATGATTTTCCCCATGCGGAGGGTCTGGATCGCAGTCTCTGCACGGGTTCGCTCCCGGAAAGGCGGTAAAGCTTTCTGAATTTTTTATTTCTGTTTTTTGTTTTTCTCTATTATCTTTTCTCTGCTCTGCCCGGAGGGTAGGGCATGCGTTGAAGGCGGAGATCTCAAGGCTTAGATCTAACTTAAGACGATGGGATGCCTTGGAATGGATACCGACCTCACCTGCCACTAATGCGAGCGTAAGAGTGTTGAGTCTTGCAGGAATGCTGCCGTTTTTTTTTTTTTTTTTTCTGTCCACTTATCTTCGCTCCCGGCATAGCTGGGCGTTGTTTTTGTTTTGTTTTGTTTTGTTTTTTTAACCACTCCAAAGATGATTGAAATTTCCGAGCGCCTTAAGTCGGCGCATGTTAGCAAGCACTTACCGTCCGCCGCATTTCTCTTTCCTTTGTTAGCGCATAATTGTCCGCAATTTGAGTCTGCTCTTTGTGTAGAGAACGAGGCGCATGATGGCGCCTGTGTTATCTGGTCCTTCATTGAATCTACTGTTCATTTGTAGAAACCACTGTGGATGGCGATTATATTTGCAGATATATTCTGATCCTTAAGAAATTCTTAGATATTATGGTTAAGTGTAGTGTTAAGATGAGGGAGAAAAACAGACGGCTAGGATGGTCCGAAGGGTGTCATATTCGCATCCGCTTCATGGGGACCACCATAAGTGTGTCGTGATTGACGGATAATCTGCCGCGTCGTCTAAATAAAATACGCAGTGTGTTGAGTGCGCTCATCGTCCTGCTGCCGTTGCTTTCGGCGGTGTTTTTATCTTTTTCAGCCGTTCATCGCCATCCTCATATATGCCCCAGGTGTCGTCGCAAGAATAAATAATAACAACAATTTTTTGCTGACCGCTGTATTCTCTGTCCTTTTTTTTATTTTATTAGTGGTTTGAAAAGCGACACTTGTGATGCTTGTGATAGAAATGGGGCATTTTGTGGTTAAATGTCATCCCCATCCCGAGCATCTTATCCTGCCTTCCTGGTTTGGAGTTGGAGGATGTACCTGGTCCAAATCAGCCGCTCGGAAAAGGCAAAATTCCCACATCTAGCACCAGTGCATTTGGGCATTCTACGTGAAATAAATAATACCTCTGTGTTTGTATTCTGATTTCTAAGACGATCGCCCCACCTCCTCATTCGTGTGTGGGCCCGCACTTGCATACGTGGCAACCTCTTCCTAATATGTTCAAATTTTACTTAAAAGATCCCTCTCAAAAATGTAAAAATAAATTTTTGTGAAATTTGATATAAGAGAAGCTCCCTCTATGACATCATTTTTGAAATCTGGGTTTCGTAGCATTGCACAATCTACCACACCCAACCAAACACCCTTGGGTGTGCTTAGGAGCAAATTTCTTATTTGAGGCTATTGAATATATTATTTACCTTAATTTTGATGATGAATATTCTTAGTTAAGTATGTTTTAATGATGAGCAAAGATATAAGTGAAATATTAAGATACTAACAATTTGTTCTCAAGTATATTGCAGAAATATTAATTCATACTCAACTTGAGAATAACATTCATGATGATAAAAGGAAGATATAAAGTGAATATTTTTTTAAATTATGTATATAAATTTCGTATATACTTAAAACAAGAAAACATAAATTTTGAAGTCTTGAAAAAACCCTTTGGAGCCAATAGTAACAACCTCGGAGTTATTTCGACCTGTTTCGGAGTAAAATAGAAAGTTTCGGAATCGTCACAGCAACTTCAGAGTTAATCAAGAATATTCAGAGTAGTCACAGCATGTTTCAGAGTAAATTGAAGAGCTTCAGAGTTGTCATAGCAAAGCTTCGTACAAGTCACAACATATGTCGGAGTCTTCATAACGAGCTTCGAATAAAATAAAATAAAATACATAGGAGTCATTACAAGTATTTTTTAGAGTAGATATATAGACCTTGTAGATAATTGGAAAGCTTCGGAAAAAGCCCAAGACAATCTTTGGAATCCTCATAGCGTGTTTCGGAGTTGTCACAAGCACACTTCGAAGTCTTTTTTCAAAGCTTCGGACAAGTCGCAACGTACTTCGGAATCGTCAAGTATGCTTCAGAGTAGTTATAGAAGTTTCGGAGTTATCATAGTATACTTCGGAAACAATAGGACAGGCTTTGGAGATAATCAACTATGCTTCGGAGTAAACAGATATGCTTCGGAGAACTTAGAATCATGTTTCAGAGTAAATTCGAACAAGCTTCGGAGTAAATAGACCCACTTCGGAGTCCTCAAAGCCTCACTCCGGAGACAATGACCAAGCTTCCGAGATATTAAACAATACTTCGGAGTCATCTTTCTGAAGCATTAAAAGTTTAGAAAATCTTAACTTCTTTCTATAAAGGATTGTCTCAACTAAGAAGGTTTACTATTATTTCCAAAAATCTGAAGAAAAATAAATCAAGTCATCAACTGTTCACTCGCTTTTACGGTGTAACTGAAGAAGCAACTTTGGAAATCCCGTGACGAAAGTGAATGTTGAGAAAAGTCAGCGATAGAATAGCAAACCAATACTAGAATGCAGCAAAGTCAGACGCCAGACAAAATATAAGGTAAAGAAAAATATTTTTGAACGTTTGAATGTCTGCCAAAGTCAGCAACTGAAAAATCTCTCTTAACTTATAAAAGAGTGATTCAGAAGTATTAGAAAACCAACTCTCGAATGTCACTGATTATTGCTGAAAATACGAAGAGCATTCAAAATCTTTCTTCAAAGTTCAACTCTAGTGACTACATCTCTGTCAGAAGCTCTCAAAGTCTAAATCTCTTCTCAATCAAGGAGTTTGAATCTTTTATTCTCATTTGCTTATTCATTTACTGAAAGTTCAGAATTTTATGTATAAATTTGTCTAAGTGAGAGACATCAATTTGTACACTTCATTTGTGTTTGGAACACAAGCAGAGTACTTAATGTTTATGTATTGAGATAAGCAAGTAGGGAACTTGCTGAAAGGGGATAAGTTTGTTGGTGAGCTTTGAAACCAATGAGTTGTAAAAGTTTCTGGTTAACTTGAAAAACCAGTAAGTTGGTGAGCTTGTTGTAAAACTAACATGTATTTGATCAGGTTGATCAAGGTATTAGTAGAACCTGAAGTCAGTAGAGCAGATTGACTTAGAGAAGTGGAGTAGGAACCCAGAAAGGGCCGAACCACTATAAAAATCTTGTGTTGTGTGTTGTGCAATCTGTTTTATTTATTCATTCGGCACTTTAATCATTTGATTTGGCCAAAAAGTTTTAAAGCTCAATTCACCCCCCCTTATGAGCTACCACTGTATAAGGGACCAACAAATGGTATCAGAGCAGACTTCACTAGTTAAATCTCCATTACTAGTATATTAACTTGTGAAGAGATTCAAATGGCTGGTATGTTCCACAATACACCTGCTGAAGGACAATCCACTTCTAGACCCCCTCTATTTGACCGAACCAATTATGGGTATTAGAAAATGAGAATGCAAAATTTCTTGACTACCATAGATTACCAGTTATGGCTTATAGTGAAAAATGGAAAGAATGTTATCAACACTGAAAACAAATACATTGCAGAAGATATACAAGTAGTAGAATGTGTTGCGAAGGCAAAGAACAGCCTTTACTGAGCTTTAACCTCTTTTGAGTTTGAAAAGATTTATGCATGTGATTAGCTAAGGAAATCTGAGATAAATTCAAAGTAGCACATGAAGGTATAAACTAGGTAAAAGAGACTAAAATAAATCTTCTAGTGTAGAAATATGAAGACTTCTCTATGAAGGAATCAGAAAACATTTCTGAAATATTTGAAAGATTTTGAAAAAACACTAACAGCTTAAAGAACTTATGAGAAAAATGCGAAGAGACCAAGCTAGTTAAGAAATCTTGAGATCTCTGTGTAAACACTGGATGCTTAAAGTGATTGCTATACAGGAAGCAAAAGATTTTAGCAAAGGTGACAGTAGAAGAACTCATGGGATCACTCATGACCCATGAAATCTTGATGAAACAAAAAACACCAGATGAAGTCAAAAGCAAGAAAACAATAGTACTACAAGCAAAATCAGAAAATAAAGAATCTTTAGAAGATGTCTCAACCATTGAAGATAATGAGGATATGGTTATGATAACCAGAATATTCAAAAATATGTTCAAGAAGAAAAAACTTGAAAACAATTCCAAGAACTTTAAAAGTAAAGACAAGAAAAAGGAAGTTCCAATCTGTTACAATTATAGCAAGCTTGGGCATATGAAATTTGACTGCCCAGAACTATATAAAAAGTAAGGAGACAAGAAGAAAAGGTATAACTCTTACTTTGACAAAAAGAATATTTTTAATAGTAGGAAATTTGGAAAGAAGAAAGCTATGACTGCATGGGAAATGATGGAAAATATGATGCAAGAAAGCTCGAGTGAAGAAGAAGAAGAAAATGAAGCTTAATTCAGCTCACTCAGCTTCAAAGAAAAAGATCTTCAGCTTCATGGCTATCCACAATAATGAGGTAAATTCGAAACCTGAATTTTTTGATATTGAAGAATTATTTGAAGAACCGTATTCAAATTTCAAAACATTAAAAATTAAGTACAAGGAAACCAAAAGAGAACTTGAAAGAACAATTAATGAATGCTTCAAATTAAAATAAGAAACAAATTGTTCAAAACTGATCAGATTATCAATATAGAACATGAGCAAATTAAAGTAGAAAATCATGCTTTAAGAAAAACCTTAACTACTATCTTATTTAAACTTAAAACAAAGAAGGATATAGGAAACCCAAGAAAGAAAAATCACAAAAGAAAATCAGGACCTAAACAGAATATGATTTGAATTCTTAAGACAGTTGCTAAAGTAGTAAATACAACTATACATCCAGAAAATATATTAGTAGCATCTAAAAAACAATGGGTGCTAAAATATTCTGCTACTGATCCACTTGGACCCATTCCTAAATGGGTACCAACAATTATAGCTTAATTTCATTATTGCAGGTGTGTTTGAGAGCCACAGAGAATAGCAAGTGGTACATTGATAGTGATTGCTCAAGACACATGACAGGAGAAAGGGAGTTGTTTACAGAACTAAAAGCTAGAAACGGAGGAACAGTTACCTTTGGAAATAATGGAAAAGGTAGAGTAGTTTGAATTGGTAAACTTGGTCAACCTCCCTCTATTATAATTTTAAATCTTTTATTAGTAGAAGGATTAAAACACAATCTTTTAAGTATAAGTCAATTATGTGATAATGGTTACAAAGTTATGTTTGAATCTCATACTTGCTCAATTTTAGATAGTTCAAATTCAGTTATAGTATATGAAAAAAGAAATGAAAATGTGTATTTTGTGAATTTATTTGATATCCAAGTCAAATGTCATGTTGCAAAAGAAAATAAACCTATGTTATGGTATAGAAGACTAAGACATGCTAATAAGAATCTGATTGAAAGACTATATAATAAAGATCTAGTTGTTGGTTTATTAAAACTCAAATTTGACAAAAAATTGTGTGATGCTTACATGAAAGGCAAGCAAGTAAAAGAATCATTCAAATCAAACAAAGAAGTATACATAACCAAACTTCTTAAGTTGCTACATATGGATTTAGTTGGAACAACAAGAATAAGAAGCCTTGGAGGAAAACATTACGCATATGTCATTGTAGATGACTTTAGTAGATTTACCTGAGTAATGTTTCTAAAATCCAAAGATGAAGCTTTTTCATTCTTTGAATTATTTTCCAAACGTGTTTAGAATGAACGAAGCTCTTATATAATTGCCATAAGGAGTGATCATGGTGGAGAGTTTGAAAATCATAGATTCACTGATTTCTGTGAAAGCAATGGAATTCTTCAAACTTTCTCAGCACCAAGAACACTTCAACAAAATGGAGTAACTGAAAGGAAAAATAGATCCTTACAAGAGGTGGCAATGATAATGTTGAGTGAATAAGGCCACCCACAGTATTTATGGGTTGAAGCAATGAACAAAGTATGTTATATTATTAACAGAATCTTTGCTAGATCTACACTCACATTTGAATTATACTATGACAAGAAACTAAATATTTTATATTTTCATACTTTTTTTGTAAATGCTTATTCTTAATAATGACAAAGAAAATTGTGAAAAATTTGAAAACAAATTTGATGAAAGCATCTTCCTTGGTTATTCCATTGTTAATAAGACATTTAGAGTCTATAATCTGAAAAAATAGGACTGTGGAGGAATCTATTCATATAAAACTTGATGAAAATACTAATTTCTTCAGGAGGACAAGTGATTTTGATGATGAGACAGGTGAACTAATAACTTTAATTGAGAAAATGAAAATACAACACAAAAAAGGAGAACCTCCTCAATCAGAAACACAGATGGATGAAGAAGAAACAGACGATCATCCATCAATAATATAAACAATGAAGGTAAGAATATTTTTTCCAAAGATTGGAAATTCATGCATGATCACCATGAAAGTTAGATGATTGGTGATGTATATGACAAAGTTAAAATCAGATTTTTTTATCACCAAATATGTGACAATTTTGCTTTTATTTTTCAATTAGGGTCAACTTGCATAGAACAGGTTTTAGAAGATGAAAACTGGATTTCAGATATGCAAGAAGAATTAGACCAATTCAAAAGAAATAATGTGTGGACTATTGTTCCAAGACCAAATCATCAATCGACTATACGAACTAAATGGGTCTTTATGAACAAACTAGATGAATCTGGAATTGTAATAAGAAATAAAACAAGATTAGTGGTAAAAGGGTACTGTCAGGAGGAAGGTATTAATTTTGAAGAATCATATGCTCCTGTTGCAAGAATTGAAGCCATTAGAATACTTCTTGCATTTGCATTCGTTATGAATTTCAAGTTATACTAGATGAATGTAAAAAGTCCATTAATAAATGGATTTATTAATGAAGAGGTCTATGTAGAATAACCACCGGGTTTGAAGATCCTCATAACCTAGATCATGTATTCAAACTTAAGAAAGCCCTCTATGGTTTAAAACAGCCGCCTAGAGTCTAGTATAAAAGGTTAAGCAAATTTCTCACTGAGAAAGGTTTTTCAAGAGGCAAAGTTGATACTACTCTTTTCATTAAGCATGCAACAAAAGATATTCTTATAGTTCAAGTATATGTTGATATAGTATTTGGTGTAACTAATGAAAATCTTTACAAAGAATTATCTAAGATAATGCAGGGAGAATTTAAAATAAGCTTGATAGGTGAACTCAACTTCTTCTTGGGACTGCAAATTAATCAAATGAAAGAAAGAATCTTCATTCACCAATCCAAATACACAGAAGAACTGCTAAAGAAATTCAACATTGAAGATGAAAAAATGTATGGGATGCCAATGATTACTTCAATAAAAATGGACAAAGATGAAAGAGGTAAGTTTATTTACCAAAAACTTTACAGAAGAATGATAGGATCTCTGCTATATTTAATTGCTAGTAGATCTGACATAATGTTTAATGTATGCATGTGTGCTAGATTCCAATTAGAACCAAAAGAGTCATATCTTATTGCTGTAAAAAGAATATTTAGATATCTTTTAGATACACCTAATCTAGGATTATGGTATCCAAAAGGTTCAGATTTTAATTTAATAGGTTACTCAGATGCATATTTTGTTGGATATAAAGTAGATAGAAAGAGTACCGCAGAATCTTGCCAATTTCTAGGAAGTACGATTATCTCATGGTTTTCTAAAAAACAAACATCAGTTGCATTATCAACTGCTGAGGCTGAATATGTAGTAGCAAACAGTTGTTGTGCACAGATCCTATGGATGAAACAACAATTAAAAGACTTTGACCTTAACTTTATTGATATACCTATCAGATGTGATAACACTAGTGTTATAAACCTGACTAAGAATCCAGTTGTACATTCTAGAACTAAGTATATAGAAATCTGACATCATTTTATTATGGACCATATTCAAAACCATGACATTAGCTTAGAATTTGTTTCAACAGAAAATCAGTTTGCAGATATTTTCATAAATCATTAACAGAAGAAAGATTTAACATGATAAGAAGAGAACTAAGCATTCTAGATCCTAATGCATAAAATGCTTAATTTATCAAATAAATTAGCCATTCTATGTTCTCATCTGTGCAAAACAGAAAATAAAATAAATTCAAATCTTTCATGCTCCAAGAAATATACAAATACATATTTAATTATCTATCTTAGTAATAATTCTTAAATAAACATGAATTAATAATTAATAATTAATATATATATATAACTTAAAACCCACAACTCCAAAAGTTCATCTTACAAAGTTTCGGAGTTAAGTCAGATTTCGGATTTCGGAGTTTTCGAAGCTCCAAACAAAAGTCTTCGAAGGCCTAAACAAAAGCATCCGAAGATCGGCAAAAGCCTCCGAAGCAATGCTTCGAAATATTCGAAACCGCAAATTAAATCATCTCCTTCGAAGGATCTCTTTCGAATTATCCAAAGTCAAAACACGCTAGTATTTTGGAGATCTTTTTATATCTATCAATCTAATCTGAAGGCACTCGAGTGCTTGCAAACTCTTAGAAAGCTAAAACCCTTCTTCTTCGAACTCCCCAAACCCCTTCTTCAGAGAAGACGGTCCATCTTTCCACCTCTTTTAAATCTAAGTCGCAAACTCTTTTCGTCCACCTTCCTGCCTTCTCCGACTTCACTCTCAAAAATCCCATTTCCTTTCCAAAAACCTAGAACTCTCTATCAAAATGGCAAGAACAAAAGGAGCAAAAAGCAAGAGAAATGAAAGAGAAAATTTTCCACTGAAAAGAGCAACCAAGAAGGCAAGACAGGAAATTGATACGCTAGAGGTAATCTTTCTAAATAGTTCATATGATTATTCTAGATTCATAAAAAAAATATGAGGAAAAAAGAATAATCAAAGGAAAAATATTCAATTTTGGAGCCTTTGGTATGAAATTAGAGATATCCGAATGGTTAAGCTACTAAGGCTAGAATGCTTATGTGAGTTACAGAGACAGTCTATATTCGAGACTAGTAAGGGCACTGATTTGTAATCTTAACACCAGAACAGAAAGACCGTGGTTAGGAGGAATAGAAATTGAATTATCCCAAAAGAGCTTAAGAAACTGTTTCAATCTCTTTGAAAAAGAAGAGGAGATTGTATGGCCCTCAAGAGCAATGCTATTCTCAGACTTAGTAGAAACTAAGATAGATAAAAAGGAGAATTATCGGCATGCTAGTCACTTGAATGCAAATCTCAGGCTAGCATATCTCATTGTTATGAACAATGTATATCTTAGAAGAGGAGCTGCAGGAGACATATCTGAGAAATATGCCATAATCATATGGGCATTGAAGAATAGAAGAAGTCTAAATCTAGTTAGACTGATGATAGATCATATTCACTTGTTCAAGAACACCACAAGGTTTCCCTTATCTTATGGAATGACTTTGACCAAGCTGATTAAGGAAGCACGAGTAGATATCTCAAATGAGAATTAAGAGCCTCGAAGAAACAGAGACCAATTGGATGTGAAAGCTATGAAAAGAATGGGCTTTAAGCAAACTGCATAGGGTTGGATCTCTGAAAAACTAAGAAGAGCAAATCAATTGAAAGGGTCTAGACCTGATGAAAGTCTAAAAAGAGGAGATGTTACTAAACAAAGGCAAGAACTCTCCTCACATGGAGAAGAAGAAGGAATTGAAAGACAGGGCTTCATAAGTCTACCAGCAGAAACAAGGGAGGAAGTCCCCAGCAAAGAAGAACAAATCGAAGCTGAGAGAACAGAAGAAGTTCTAAGAGAGGAACAAAGAATAGACATAGAAGATATTGTAGAAGAAATTTTGAGAGAGAATGTACATGAAGAAACAACAGCAGCAGACATGCTATCATACACTCAAATTAGATCCCCTTCACCCATTAGACCCACTCACACTCACCAACCATCAACCTCATCAATTCCCACTCCACAACCTATCTCAAAGGACCTAGAGGATAGAATAACCATGATTGAACACTTCATGCAAACCTTAGCCCTCCAAATGAGTAGAATGAATCACAATCTTTCAACTACCATGTCATCTATAATCCTAAGGGCTGATAAGATTGACTAGCGACTTGATTCTCTATAAGTTCTAGTAGAATCATTCAAAGGTCAAACCTATCATTCCCATTTTACTCCACCTCAAACCCATTTCTATCCACCTCAAACTCACTTTCCATCACCTCCACATCACTCATCAGCAGTCATAAACAACTCACCAATAATAGTGATGTCTTCACCTTCACCTCTTCATCTATCATCGTTATTTGTTATTTCAGAGGTTGCTTAACCTGAGAGTTAATCTCCTCTAACACAACCTTCACTAATTTCTAACACTGAAAACCTCTCCAATCTGCCAGAAGATTATCTTACCAATCCTCATAGAGCTATTGTCAGATATGGGAAGAATCCCATCATAGTGCCTTTACCTAGAGTTTGTTTTCTTCCTCCAAGACCATCTATCTCTTTGGACTGAACTTGGGTGGATATCATTAGATCTGGAGAAGTAATCCCTGAACAGATTGTGGACCTTCTACCAGAATGGAACACACCCTCAATTCGTCCAGGGTGGAGAAGACCTCCCACTCCTCCAAAAACTCAACCACAAAGTCCTTCGCACTCTCCTTCAATAGTTGTTGATGATAATCTTGATTTTTTCCTTCGTATATCCAATCTAATCAGGATGATAGAATCAAAGTTTAAGATCAAGTTAGCAATCAATTCCGAAGTTGTTAGAATGTTTCTTTCTCAAGATATCCATATACATCCTCAAGAATATCCATTCTCTGAACTCGAGGATCCTAACATTCTTCATAGGATTCTATTCCTTCCCGATACTCCATTGACTTCAAGGAATCATAAAATTCATATTCCTAATAAAGAGTCAATTCTTCAAGATTACTCTAAGAAACTTTTTAAAATGTTTCCAATGTCAAAACCTCTTAAAAAAGAGTTTCCATCTCCCCAGGTCCTCATAAATTCCTTATTCTCACTAAGGAAGAATTCACTTTCTACAATAATGCTAACTTGGAGGCCATTGCTGACAATCTGCCTCTTCCATATCCTCAGATGAATGTTCCTTCTATCCAAGAAAGGATAAGGCAGATACCACCGCCACCATGGTGTCAACCTCTTCTACCATCTTCCTCACTTTCTTCCAAAACCAAACCAAAAATCTACCTTCTTCCACTACCAAAAACCAAAATGCCACTTCCTATCCCAAAACCAAAATCATCACCTTCTTCATTACAACCACCCACTTCAAAACCAAAAAGGAAGCCTAGAATTCCACCTCCTAAAGAACACAAAAAGGTTCCTTTTGAAAGAATAATCATGTACTATCACGAGTACATAACTAGGATGAATGCAAACTCAGAGGCTCTCATAAAAGGGACCCCTGTAGCATTTCCTGAGTTGTTAGATCCAAAGTTTCGAGAAAGAATAGATTTCATCTATGTTCACAGTTGTGGAATTATAGCTTATACACATGAACCTTTTGTGGCAGTTCCAAAAGATCCATTTTTTATTCAATATTCTCCATAAAAAAAGGCTAGAACATCCAAGCCCCCTCCCAAACCATCTTCTTTTGAACCCAAGCCACCTCTTCCACCTCTTCAAGATGTCTTTCTCAAGACATACCAGAGAAAACCTAAACCACCCAAATAAACCTACTGCATTTTTATTTTTTTCTGATGTAATTTTATTTCTGATATAATTTTTTTGTATCTACAATTATATTTGAAATTTTGAAGAGTTCAATATATATATATGCATCTTTTCTTTAACTTATTGTTGCTTGTTTTCACCTTTTTGTTTATGACAAAAAGGGGAAGAAAATATGATAATGTGATAGTGATAATGTGATATAAATAGGTACATGTATAAGATGACATGTAAGTGAAAATTTCTATGACATATTGTTAAAATAATATGCATCAATTCAGGGGGAGCTACACTGAATTGGTCAATAGAAATCTTTATGAAATATCTGCAAAATAAGTTGCTTTAAATTTATTGCTAGACATGCTTTGAAAGGTATATCACTTACTGTTTTGTCATCATCAAAAAGGGGAAGAATGTTGAACATATTATCTAGCTTGATTTTGATGACGAACATTCTTAACCAAGTATGTTTTGATGATGAGCAAAGACATACGTGAAACATTAAGGTATAATTTGTTGTCAAGTATGTTGCAGAAATATTAACTTATACTCAAATTAAGAATAACATTCATGATGATAAAAGGAAGACAAAAAGTAAATACTCTTTTAAATATATGTATATAAATTTCATATATACTTAAAACACGAAAATAGAAATTTCGAAGTCTTTAAGACACCCTTCAAAGCCAACAGTAACAACCTCGGAGTTATCTCAACGTGTTTTGGAGTAAAATGTAAAGTTTCGGAATCGTCACAACAACTTCGGAGTTAATCAAGAATCTTCGAAGTAGTCACAATATGTTTCAGAGTAAATTGAAGAGCTTCAGAGTCATCATAGCAAAGCTTCGGACAAGTCATAGCATATGTCGGAGTCTTCACAATGAGTTTTAGAGTAAAATAAAATAAAATACTTAGGAATCGTTACAAGTATGTTTCGGAGTAGATAGATAAGCTTCGAAGATAATTAGAAAGCTTTAGAGAAAGCCCAAGATAAGCTTCGAAATCCTCAGAGTGTGTTTCGGAGTTGTCGGAAGCACACTTCGAAGTCTTTTTTCAAAGCTTTGGACAAGTCATAGCGTACTTTGGAATAATCAAGAAAGCTTCGGAATTGTCAAGTATGTTTCGGAGTTATCACAGTACACTTCAGAAATAATAGGACAAGCTTCGGAGATAATCAGTTACGCTTTGGAGTAAACAGACATACTTCGGAGAACTTAGAGTCACATTTCAGAGTAAATTCAAACAAGCTTCGGAGTAAATAGACCTTCTTCGGAGTCCTCAATGCCTCACTTCAGAGACAATGACCAAGCTTCGAAGATATTAAATGATACTTCGGAGTCATCTTTCAGAAGTATTAAAAGTTCAGAAAATCCGAACTTCTTTCTACACAGGATTGTCGCAACTAAGAAGGTTTATTATTATTTTTGAGAATCTGTAGAAAAATAAATCAAGTAATTCGAAAGCATTCAAAACATCAACTGTTCACTTATCTCTTCGGAGTAACTGAAGAAGTAACTTCAGAATTCCCGTGACGAAAGTGAACGTTGAGAAAAGTTAACGACAGAGTAGCAAACCGATACCAAAATGTAGCAAAGTTAGATGTCAGACAAAATATGAGGTAAAGAAAACTATTTTCGATTGTTTGAATGTCTGCCAAAGTCAGCAGCGAAAAAATTTCTCTTAACTTATAAAAGAGATTTAGAAGCAAAAGAAAACCAACTCTTGAATATCACTGATCATTGCTGAAAATACAAAGAGCATTCAAAATCTTCTTTCAAAGTTCAACTCTAACGACTACGTCTCTGTCAGAAGCTCTCAAAGTCTAAATCGTTTCTTAATCAAGGAGTTTGAATCTTTTACTCTCATTTGCTTATTCATTTATTGAAAGTTCAGAATTTTGTGTACAAATCTGTTTAAGTAAGAGACATCAATCTGTACACTTCGTTTTAGTGTTTGGAACACACGCAGAGTGCCTGGTGTTTATGTATTGAGATAAGCAAGTAGGGAACTTGCTGAAAGGATATAAGTTTATTGGTGAGCTATGAAAACCAACAAGTTGTAAAAGTTTCTGGTTGGCTTGGAAAACCAGTAAGTTGGTTGGTGAGCTTGTAGTAAAACTAACGTGTATTTGATCAGGTTGATCAAGGTATTAGTGAAACTTGAGCTCAATAGAGGAGACTGACTTAGAGAAGTGGAGTAGAAATCCAGAAAGGGCCGAACCACTATAAAAATCTTATGATGTATTGTACAATCTGTTTTACTTATTCATTTAGCACTTTAATCATTTGATTTGGCCAAAAAGCTTTAAAGCTCAATTCACCCCCTCTCTTAAGCTACCACTGTGTAAGGGACTAATAGAGGCTGCCATGGACGGTGGGGAAGTGGTCTCATAACATCCTTCTTTTTTATTTTTATTTAACCCCGTTATTTACAATTTTTTTATTTGATGGGACAATCAGCATCTGTCTTCGTTATCTATTGATTTTGTTTATTTTAGTTCTTACATAAAATTTACAATTTTGCTATTTTGCATGTAGTATCTTTACCTATGTTAACATCTTTATTAATTAAATTATGGAAAATCTAACTTGTGGAAGTTGGAATGATCACTGCTTCTGAAGTTTTCTTCTCCCTTTTTTTTAGTTGGGTGTGAAATCATGGATGAAAATCTCACACTAAACACAATACTAAATGCTTATGAGATTCACTGTGATTTTTCTCTGTTTTCACCACTCCACTTAACCCATCTATGTTCCCTATTTATAAATGGGAAGAAGAATGGATGAATGGGTGGGACCATTTCCACAACGATGCATCTCATGGCAATTCACTATGAAACGTTGCCCCTCATGAGTGTAATGTCCAACATTTTCAACTCATACATGATGGGCTTTTGAAATTTCTCACAGAGATAAAATCTTAACAGTTTTTATCTTAAAATCATTCATACAAGCAAATAGGTCGTGCTACCTGTGAGTGTTCCTGCACTTGGGAACTTGGAGTTATGTACCTGTTAGGGATCCATAGTTGCTACAACTTTAAAATAACTCGTTATGCCCTAGACTTATTTCACTACATCAGTTTAAGTATACACAATTCGTAAAAGGCTACATTTGATTATGCACATTTTCTTGGCACGTAATCACAATTAAGCTAGCTTTTACATAGCGACATAATTGGCTAATCAGTGAATACATACAAAAAGGATGTATAATAAAATAGTCTTCCTTTTCCACATATACGTTTCAACCATAGATTAATTGCTTTCCTAGACATGCCTTTTATAGTCGAATTATACATGACCATAAATAACATGATAAGGTAGCATATATTAGACTATAATCTCAAGCTATAGTTGAAAGTCACATAGGGTAAGTATTGAGATTCATATTATCTCAAGGACTCATATAATGAGGAAATAAGTATTTATATACTTAACTCACTTCTTTTCTTGAACTCACTTCTTTTCTTGGCCGCATTATACATGTGGTATGAAATGGAGTGTATGTCTCAACTCTACAATACCATACAGATCTTAGTTTAGTTACTATTTAGCGCCTAACCTTAGTTCTCAAAGTTCTTGCTTTTTAAGCATCATCGAGATCTCACATTTGGCTTTTCATAGGTTATATGGAATGTGGGATTCCCATTTCGATTATTATAGCCTCATCTTGATTTCATATCAAGGTGAAGTATAACTTAAGCTCTATGTTTATGTAAAACATTCCTTTTTCATATAGAACATTTTTCTGCTTAAATAGTTTCATCTTTGCTGATTCTTTGAAATGCCAAAGGTGATTGTCTGTGTTAGATGACCTATCTCAACTTGTTTGATGTACTTTTAATTTGTGTATGCTATTATGTTAGTCTACTTAAGGAAGACGAATAACAAATATTTGTTGATAAGTGATGTATTATAATCTATGTAGGCCTAGAGATCTTACATTAGGCCTAGAGATCTTACATTAGGCTTAGAGATCTTACATGAGATAAAGATGTATCTCTAGGAATTCACTTAGTGAATGGATCAGCCGCCATGTGATGGGTCGATATATAATTTGGGATCACTTCTTTCTTAGCTACAATGTCTCTAACAAAATAATACTTAATATCAATGTACTTGGTTTTATAATGATATTGGGATTTTTCGTATATGCAATAGCTGCTTAGCTATTGCATTTTATAGATATAGGCTTAGATGTATTTTCAGTTATTCTCAAATATTGCAGAAACTATCTCAGCTAGACTGCTTTTTGTACTACAACTGAACATGCTACAAATTTAGTTTCCATTGTGGATAGTGCTATACAGGTTTGCTTCTTGCCGCTCATGAGATGATGCCATTGTTCAGTAAGTACGAATAACTTGAAGTTGATTTGCGCTTATCTAGGTCTCCACCCTAGTCAGCATTTGTATAACCTTCTAGGTGCAAAATATGTCCCTAGTAGCATATGGAATAATTTGCAGTGCCATTGAGATATTTAAAAATTCTCTTGATAGTCTTCCAATGAGCTTGTGCAGGGTTCAACTGATATTGACTGGCTAAACCCACGACATAACAAACATCAGGGCGAGTACATCATAGTGTACATTAAGCTCCTAACAGCACTAGCATAAGGGATATTTCTCCTCCTCTTTCTATGGGAGGCTTAGGACACTTCTCAAATCTCAAACCTTCGCCTTTCGCTATAGAATTGTTAATGGGTTTACAGTTTTGCATATGAAATCATTTAAGAATTTTATTAATATATGCTTCTTGAGAAAAACTAAGTAGTTTCTTTGAACGTTCTCTATAAATTTTTACTTTAAGAATAAAGTTACTTCACCCATGTCCTTCATTTCAAAATTGGAGGATAGTCATTCTTTAATAGCAACAATAAATCCTATATCATTTCCCGCAAAGAGGATGTCATCCACATATAAATACAGAATTACAAAATCATCATCGGACCGTTTAATATAAACATAGTGGTCTAAATTGATCATCATAAACCCATAAGAAATTACGGCTAGATAAATCTTAGATGCCACTGTTTGGATGAATGTTTAAGGCCATAAATATATCATTGGAGCTTGCAAACTTTGTGCTCTTAGCTTTCTTCTATGAAACATACTGGTTGCTCTATGTAGATTTCTTCATCCAATTCTTCATTGAGAAGTGCCATTTTAACGTCCATCTGATGCAATTCTAAATCTAAATATGCAACTATTGCAAGAATTAGATGAATTGAGGTAAACCTCATAACTAGAAAGAAGGTTTCCTTATAGTTTATACCTTCCTATTGAGTATAACATTTTGACACTAGGTGGGCCTTTTATCTTTCAATGGATCCATTTGCCACTATGTTTAATCTTGAGAACCTATTTGTTCCTAATCACTTTACACCTTGATGGGAGATTAAGGAAATCCTAGATTTGATTTATTTTCATAGACTCCATTTCTTCTTCCATTGCTCTTCTCCATTCTTCCTTAGCTGGGCATGAGAGTGTTGGTTCCATGTAGTAAATATAGCTCAAGAGGGGAGGGGTGAATTGAGCATATAAATTGTGGCCAAATAAAAGTTTGTGCTGAGTAGAAACAATAAATGTAATGCATATAAGATTTTCATAGTTATTCGCACAATTATGATGTCTACTTCATGCATAGATTGTGCTTTCCTTAGATGTTCTCATTTTCAAGCAGCTTATCGTGTGTTTGTAATGATATATGTGATGTAATGATAAGATAGTATCATACTAGGTAAAGTAATCAAGCAGATAATACACATAATAATTTTTATAGTATTTCGGGCACCTCATCCATACATTCAATCTTCCAAGAGCATACACTTATTGTGCCTTGGGTTTCACTATATCCCATGTAATAGAAGTACAATGGTGCTTCCAACACTCTTCTAGATTTTAACTCTAGGGAGCATAAACATAGTGCTCCCAACATTTTTTTGGTTTTCACAAGCTTATCAGGAAACTCACAAGTTTCGAAGATCACCAGCAAACTTATTGGTTTTTCAGAGCTCACTAACAACTCATATAATGTGGTTTTCCAAAGTTCACTATAAACTCATATAGTTGTTTAATAACAATCAATTTATACATTACTTTGCCTCTTTTACTAGGCTGGATTGTACAGAGTTTAAGCACATATATGATGATTACTTGTTAAAGCACATTAGATATCAATACTTTAGAAATATGATTAAGATAGATCTTTGTGGCTCATTATCTATCGGTGTAATGAAGATTGATCATCTTGGAGGAAACATTTATTTAATTGAGAGAGTTTACTTGATTAAGCTCTTTTTTACTTTTTATCTTTCTCTCAGCGTCTTCAACCTTATTTGTTAGTACTACACTACCTTTATATTACTTCAGAAATTTATGTTTGTTGAAGGTAGTTGGCTTCCTTTGAATGTTGAAAACCATTCTAAATTTTCTCCCATTGAAAAGCTATCTTCTTGATAAACTCGTTCTAGCTGGAAAGCCTGTAGCGTCGTCCTTGAAGAAGATGCCTATTTGATTTTTGGCAAACACCGGATAAAGACTTCCTACATGACTAACTCTTTCATTGTTTTGGAAAGACGCCCTTTAAGCCTAAAGGGATGCAGCATCTAAGAGTTGTAATCTTCGTCAGAGTGAGGATTGCTTTCCTTTGAATTTCTTTTCATCTTCAGCTAAGCTCAATTTGTTCAGTGTTTAATAAGATTTGCTTCGAGTGAAAGTTTGACCTGAGAGTGCAGCCATCATTTAGCCACAGTTTGTCTGAGTACTTTGTCTGATCAAGTCCTAGTTTGTCTCTTGTAAGTAACAGACAAATTGGTTCTGAGTAGATCCATATGATAAATGGCTTTGTCTTTGTAAATTTGCCTAAGATTGTTGCAGCACTTTTACTTTATCTTTTAGTTTGTCTGTCGTAAGTGACAGACGAATTACAGAGGCATAGACAAAGTTCTTCTCCTACTGTTCATCAGATAAAGTAGATTTGTCTGTTGTGAGTAATAGACAACTTTTATTGGCGTGGACAAGGCTTTTTCACAGTAGACGAATTGACTTTGTCCGTTGATTTCTTTATAGAGCTGCAAACGAATTTGCAAGGTGCAGACGAAGTCATTCAACTAATTCGTTTGTTGGTTTGTCTGTCGTAAGTAATAAATGAATTGACAAGGCGCAGACGAATCATCTTTCCAGCAGTTCATCTGTTTTGTTTGTTAGAAATAACATACAAATCATTGAGGCATAAACGAATCAACAGTTTATCTGTTGGTTCGTTTGTTGCAAGTGGCAGACAAACTTGCAAACGAAGATTACAGACAAAGTAAGCTATTCATTTATGGCCACTGTGCCACTTCTACTTTGTCTGTAGAAGATTGCAGATGAGTTTCTTGTTCTTCTTGTGTTCAAATAGACTTTACATGAAAGACAAATGCTTGATTAATTTGACTTCATTTTTGGCCCTTCATTTGTCTGAGTTTAGCTCCATTTCATTTCTGCTTTTACAATCGGAATTTGTCTTGTGTTGTGGACAGATGTCATATATGAGCAGTTTATTTGACTTGTCCATGGAACGATTTCTTTGAATCTGTCAGTGGCAAATGCTATTTGTTACTGACTTTATCTGTAGGAGATTAATTCAATTACTCATCAAGACTTGAATGTCATAACTTCAGATATGCTTTGTGGCTTCTTTTTAAAGTTTCAATGTCATTCTTTCTACGCATTCTTGTTTTCTTTTAGTGTAGTGGATCTTGCTTGTTGATGTATCTTCTGTATACATTGTCCACTATATTTGAGTTGCTTTCTTATATATCATTTATATTTCTGTAATACTCTGGAATACAACTGTCAGTACCACAGGTGTTCACTCATATGTTGTTGTTCATTATCAAAACTTGGTTGTTTGCCATATTGGCCGTTTGGTTCAACAGAGAGAGCCTTCATCACTAAGTTAGATCATTATCATCTTTTGGAGTAACAATAAGAGTTCTCCCCTCAATTTCAAAATGATGACGTGGGATACTTTTACGACTACTCCTATGAGGTTGATTTTTTTGTGGTGCGTCGCTCCCACTTGGTTCAATAGGTTGATACAATTCTTCTTGATGTTCATTTGAATAATTAGGAGCCCTACTACCCTTAGGATTTTTATTTCATAGAAAGGAATTTTCTTTTCAACCTCCTCATTAGAAAAATCTTCTAAGAATGCAACATTACGTGATTGCATTTTTCTTTGGAGTATTTTGAGTATCTAATAAAGATACATTTCTTCCCTTTTGGCCCTAATTTTTCATATTTATGAAAGGGATTATTGACATAAGTTGCTAACCCCCAAGGTCGTAGATCACTTAAATCAGGTTTTCTTCATGTCCATAATTCATAAGTGTGAAAGTAACTGGTTTTGAAGGCACACGATTAAGTATATGTACAACAATCAATAATGCATCTCCCAAACTTAGATGGGTAGATTTGCTTACGTGATCATGGACCTAACCATATCCAATAGGGTCTTATTCCTTTTCCTTATAACATCATTTTGTTGCTGAGTTCCAGGAATTATCAGTTGTCAGACAATATCCTTTTCATTATAAACATCTTTGAACTGTTCAAATAAATATTCGTGTCCATAGTCAGTTCTTAAAGCTTTGATTGTGGAATTAAATTGATTCTCAACTGTACTTATATAATGTCTGAAGTACTCTAACGCTTTTGACTTATGGGAGATCAAGAAAACATAATGAAAACATATATAATCATAGATAAATGTGATGAAATATGAGGCACCATGCCTTGCCTTCATGTTCATTGGACCACATGTCAGATTAGTTATAGCGGAAACTCTGCTATGGTTGCTTTGCCAAATGTTTTTCTGATTGCTTTTACAACTATACAATGTTCACAAATGGGCAAGTTAACTATGGCAAGATAGCCTAATAGACCTTCTATAACTAATCTATCCATTTTTTCTTGCCCAATATGGCCCAATCTAGCATGTCAAATTTTTTCATATAGATTTGCTTTACTAAAAAAAGTAATTAAAGAAAAACAACTATCATGTGATATAAATTTATCATGGTAAATATCAAATATCATTTAACCATTAGAAATAAAACCGGTGCCATAATGAGTTGTCCTCTAAAAAATATTTACACAATTGTCATGAAAAATTACTAAATACTCTAGGCTAAGAATAGGGTTCGTGTGAGAATAGAGTTTGTCCACCACGCAACTTAAGTTTGCATATTCCGATCCTTTTAACTTCAACTTTGGAGTTGTTTCCTACATATATCTACTTTGATCGTGCTCGAATCTGGTGATATTTCACGAAAGCTCCTCGGTCTCTTGTTATGTGATCTATTGCTTCTGAGTCTATAATCCACGTATGATAAGATTCAGTAAGCATCACTGAGCTAGATACATAGATAGAAGGAAGAATTGGGTCGAGTAATACTTTCTTTGGCTTACTGCATTTAACAAGCAAAGTGAACTAGTTTGCCACAGTTGTAGCATTTCAACTTGGTTTTATCCTTTTTTTCGCTGTGTTTTCCACGTTTGCACTGGCTCTTACTCTCCTGGGAGCCCTTTTGATTTCCACTTCCTTTCTTTGGGAACCCTTAGTTTCTCTTGCGTTTGAAGCTCGAAGCTCCGCGTGAGCTAGAATCGGTCACAAAGGCCTCTATGGAAGATCGTGCAGCCTTAAGGTGTTCATCTTCCAGTTCAAGATGACGTGCAATGTCATCAAATGTCTTAATGTTCTTATCATGCATCATATTGACTTTCATGTATTCCCAGTTATGAGGAAGGGATCTTATCACAGTTTGCTGCTCATCCACAAGAGCATGTCTTGATGACTTAAGCTCTCTTATAATGTTTGACATCTCCCTAAGATTCTACCTCATAGTGTGATTTTGGCGCCTGTAGGTGTAAAGCTTGATAATGAGTCTTCTCTCTTTAGTAGTAGAGATACCACTATACTTTTCTTTCAAGACTATCCACATGGCCTAAGCACTGGAATACTCCTCAAACTCGCACATGAGATTATCTTACATGCTCAGTAATGTGATGGGAGCAATGCTATTCTTCTTTTTTCAGGCTACAAAAGCCTTATGATCTCTTCTATATTGATTAGTACTCCCATTCTTAGGTTCATTCGTGACATTGGTCAATGTTTTTAGTACTTGTTTCTCAAGAATATATTGAACCTTAAGATGCTAGATATCAAAGTTATCACTGTTTAGTTTTTCACCTTTGTTCAAATCAGCGATTATTGTTTTTTATGTCATGGTTGATATTAAGTTTACTACAAGAGACATAAACGTAATTATTACTAGCATTTTGTAGCATAAACTTATGATTTTGCTACAGAAGTCAGACTAAACTAATAATAATATGACACAAGGAATGAAATCGAAAGTTCTCTATGCTTCTAATCATCTTTCATGTTACAAATGTCGAATCATCATTGGTTCAGTTTCACTGCGCAAAATGTTAGTTCTAAGTGAGAATTTCTTTGAATTCTACTAACTTAATAACTCTCACTCAAACAAAACATATTATTATTTAAAAAAAAAAGAATAACTTTGAACTTACAAGAGATTTATATTTTGGTGTTACGTAGTCTTTTCTCGAGTTTAAAATCAAAAGTATCAAAAAAAACACCTAAGTTATTTCTTATTAAAACTTCTTTTGTTACTCGACCTAGCAAGAAACCTCTTTTGCTTGTGTCGGATTTCACAAAATTAGCTACGCAAATATGGAGATAAGTTAGTAGGACCGCAGAATCCCTTATCTCGGTCATTATTTGACGTTCCTTCAACTCAAGTTCACATCTTATATTCCAAATATTTGGATCATTTTTGTAGTGGCTTAAAGCGAGCTTTTCTCTTTCCTAATATTTTGGTAGAAAGTCTATAAGAGCACGAGCATGTTGATCAGGGTTCACATTTAATTTCACAATTATATTCACACAAATGCCTTTGCCTTTTAATTCCACAATCATACTCATAAACAAGATTATATGATCATACATAGTATGCTATGAATTCATCTTATAATTCATGAAGTCAGATATTATATTCATAGGGGTCATTAAGAGTTCCTTATTCATAGTGTCTACAGGTAATACAATGAAAGTACACATTATTAATAAGAAAAAATTATATATCCAAAACATGTATAAGGAGACCTCAAACACCAAATCTCACCCTTCTATTAGACTAAGAGCATCTAAAGACATAAAAATTGACTATTTATTCATCCAAATTGGAATTCATGGTCAAAAAATATATTAAACATAATTTGGACGAATCTGGTGGTGCCAAGTGTTGCCGATGGCCCTCCGCTGCCGTGGGCCTGAGTGCTGGGCTTTGTTTGCTCTGCCCACTATTTCGCCTGCTTGGGCTCTGACAATTGGGCTATGGGCTCATTCTATGGGCTCGACTAGCAGTAGCCAAGATGTAGCGGCCCAGCAGTGCGCCATCCCTATCGCGCTAGCCCATTTGTGCCACCCTAGTCTCCAGCGCTGGGGATTTGCAATAAATGAAAAATTGACATTTTGAAATAAAAGAAAAAAATAAGGATTAATTTCAAATTCTTTGATTAAAGTCTTCTTCCTTCACCGATAGTGCGTAGCAACCATGGCAAAGGAGAAAAATAACAGCCCAAAACTATTATGTTGGAAATCCAAAAAAAAAAATACTAGTGTTGTAGATTGCAAGAAAACCAAGAAGCATATTACCCTAAGCTTTGATATCATTGTTAATAAAATCAAGGAGAAATATAACATGCGGAAGTTGGAATGATTATTGCCTCTGAAGTTTTCTTCTCCCTTTTCGTTAGTTAGGTGTGAAATCACGAATGGAAATCATGCACTAATCACAACACTAAATGCTTATGAGATTCACTGCAATATTCCTCTGTTTTCACCACTCCACTTAACCCATTTGTGCTCTCTATTTATAAATGGGAAGAAGGGAAGAAGAACGGATGAATGGGAGCGTTTCCACAACGACGCATCTCATGGCGATTTGCTGTGAAACTGCCCCCTTCATGGGTGTAACGTCCCATAATCTCTGATTTCCAGACTTACAATGGAAGCTGCTCGATTAATGCCACCATCGATGGGACCCACCAGCAAGTAATAGAATATAAACTGTTGAACTTTAAAATGGATAAACAGAATAATCCCGACCAATCCATTAAAAAAATTAAATTAAGAAAAATCCTTTTTCCTACTATAGTATCGAGATGGTAAATAATCTTTTCATTATAATCATAACAAATTAATGGTGTGGGATTTCACTGAGTTGCAGGAGGTGGGCTGCTGAAGCTACATAACGACGTGCAGACGTGCGGATATGAGGATGTGCAGGTGATGTGGGAGATGTTAAGGCGCACGGAAACAGAGCAGTCGCACCTGCCCAAGCGCAAGCGGTCCTTTTGGAGCCTGTCGGTGTGGTCCTCCGCAAACCACTCCCCCGCTCCTGACTACACACACGTGATACATCAAAGCCCATTTTTGGAAAACGGAGCCAAGATAAAAGAAAATTGAGAATTCCGCATACCCAATAAATGTCAACCAAAAATGCTCATCTATGACCTGAAATGTATATTATTTGTGTCAACTGCCCCACCATAAAGACAAATAGCCATTGTGTGCATGTGTATGTATATATTAAAAACTACCACCTTTTGTGGCATGAGCTGATGATGTCAAATGCAGTTTTTGAGGGTTCAACACCCCACCCCCCTCCCCCTGCCCCTGTGGAACTTGACGAGGGATATCTGCTAAACATAACTATCCTATTCGCTATCACGTCGTGATTGAATGTGGTTACAAAGTTTTCCTTGCAAGAGGAAAATGTTGTTCACCCTTTAATGAGCCTCCTCAACTTCTTCCTTGCTAATTTTTAGTGCCAGCGCAACAACAACTTGAGCTGTCCGCCTGCTAAGAAGCTAAGGAGCCATTAAACTGTCAAGCGTCAATAATTGAACAAACTGTACTATTAACTCGTGCGTCTCCAACAGTGAAGTATAGACTCTTTTTGTCTTGGTTAGTACCTTATAAAATAGTCATTTTCCCATTAATTGCACCATTGTAAAAGTAACAAACAAATAAATAAGTGCACTCTTGACATCTTATACTCGTTAAATAAAGAGAAGTAGAAAGTCCTCCCGTTGTATAAAGTCTTCTTTTTCTTTAGGGGCATTTGCAGATATACCTTCTGCTTACAATTGCAAATCTTCCCACAGTTTCAAAATATTTATAAATATATCTATAAAATTTTAAATAATTTCTATTTATACCAATTCAAACAAAATCATAATCTTGCTGCTCATGCCCCACACCGGCCCCTTATCTCAGAATGTCGTCCCAAAATCTTTGAGAGGATGAAAGGAAACAAGAAAAAATAATAAATGAAAAATGAAAAAGAATAAAAAAAAACCTTAACATGGGTGTTTTTTTATGTTTTGCCTCCTTTTTTAATTTCTTCATTGTGCTCCTCCTCATAGTCACTTTAAAACACATTTCCAGAGTTAAAATGTGCAGTCATATTTGCTATTTTGTAAAAGTATGGGCATGTCTAAAATTAGAGGTGAAAGACATATTAATAAATAACCTAAATTTATTTTAGCATATGGTTTGGGTCAAGGATAGCATAGATAATTAAAAACATAGTACTTAAAATATTCTTAGTATACTTAAGACGTATATTAAACAGAAGTTCAAACGGTAATTTGGTACTCAGAATTAGGATGGGCAAATTATTTATTAAAGAAATAATCATTTAGAAAATGAAAGGACTGAGAACATTAGATGGGAGGGATGCTTGATGGAATCAAGTCAATCCTGTTTCGATGATGTGCTTACGACGACCTTCAGAAATACCACTACGTTATGGCATGTCAGTAGAGTTTCCAGTTAAGCGATACAGGAGGCAAGAAAAATGTTTCAACTTTTGAAGCTTACCGTCTTTATCTGAATAGTGATACAGTTAAAACATGCAAGTAATTTCAACTAAGTTTTGAACTTCAAATTTAAAAAACATATATCAGATTTATATATTTATAATAAAGTCTACTTGAGATAATGGTCAACAAAGATGAAATAATAACAACCATCTATGAATTGGACATGAGTGGTCCCAAAATATCTGTATACAGCATGACAAGTGAAAAGACTTCAGTCACAAATAGTACACACCAATGTTATTAAAATTGGATCCGTGGTTAAACCGGTCAAGTGTCCAGTTCACGGTCCAACTGGTTCGACTGACCATTCAATCGGTTGAATCGGTTTTCTTTTTTTTTTAAATTAATACAATATAATTTTGAAAAATATAAACCATGCATATTAATCCAATTATATAAATTTTTTGTATAATAATATACTATTTTAATTCATCATTTTATTTTATTAATAATATTAAAATAATAAAATTTTCACTATTGAACCAAACTGGACTAGATCGGACCAGTTCATGATAGAACCAGTCTGACCGGCCAGTTTGGTTCAGTTTTGATAACAATGGTACCCACAACTCTTATTACATTGTAATAATTAAAAAAGTAAAATAGAATTACACCTAGAAAAATTCTACTGTCAGCTACACTTTAAGAGATAATGAAGAATTTTATAAAAAGAGTACATGAGGCAACTATACCAAAAATGCTACAAAAACACATGAATACTAACCATAGCCCAAGGTACGATACACACATACTAATAATAATATTTCATAAATATTATGATAGTTCTTTCCTCAAGCTACAATTGCCCCCATGTGTAGAACCTCCACAAAAAAAAAGGAAAAAATTCATAGATGTTCTATTAGTTTTGCAAAATTAAAAGATAAAAATATTAAGAGATAAAAATGAGACTTTAAAGATGTGAAAAGGGTAAAAGATCCCGCATGAAAAAAAGAAAAAATAAAAGCTATTTTTATCTTTTTTTAGACTAATATGATATTTAGCTATCCATAACTAACTTACTTTTTTACATTACTATCTATCTCTCTTATAAAAAATCTTATATATTTTGTCTTTATTCATAACTGACATCATTACCTACCATTTTCCACCTCTTTTATTTCTCCTCCTCTTTTCTATATCTTTTTCCTCCTTAAACCAAACACATGAATATAGGACATAGACAAGATATTAGACAAGGAATATGATACAGTAAGTGAAGAAAATAAAGTAAAACAATTATGTAATTTACAAATTTAACCTATTATCAATTATTATATCTTATTGACCATCATAATCTAAGTGAATAGATAAATTTTATAAATCAACAGTAACTTGATGAGAAATTGTTGAGCTTAGGAGATAATCTTAATTTGAAATAGAAGTGAGAATAAACAGTTGACAATTGATAGAGAAGAAAAAAAAAATTTCTTTAATAATCTTTCTTTTGTTAAAATTTATGACATATTTGACATGTCATAAGAGGAGTTAAGCTTGATTGATTAATGTCAGAAATTTGGCATTGATGAGAGAGATTTATGTTGGTATAAATGTATGGTTTTGATGACAAATAAAACTTGATTAAAGATTATGTACTAATGGTTATAGCCAAGATTTTAGTACGTAGAATCAAGTTGCAAGTCTTACAAAAAATGAGCACAGAAAATATGTTACAAGGAGTCAAGTCTTGGGCGAGTAAAGAACCAAAAGACGAAGTGCCATTATAGACAAAGCACAAATAAAAAGGATTCAACTTTTTTCATTTGTTTGTCGAAGTGGAAGATCATATCTGACGGATGCAAAGTAGTGTCCATACAAAGATAGAGAAGTGAAGATCTTCTAGCAAGAGTAGTGAAAGGTTGTATGACAGAGCAAAGACTTCATCTATCATAAGTGAGCCAATGATTGTCTATTATAAATAGACAAAGTGGAGAAGCAAAGATTGTATGGCAGAGCAAATGACTTCATCTATCATAAGTAACTAATGATCGTCTGCTATAAACAGACCAAGCGGAGAAGTGAAGGTCGTATGGCAGAGCAAAAAGTTTATCTGGCAGAGCAATGACATTTATTTGTTCAACTAAGCTCATCTATTATTTACAATAGACAACTCAATAGACAAAGCTATGAAGAAATTAGTCTTCATCAATGCTTAGTCTGTCACTTATAACAAACAACACATCAAATGAAGCAATAAAGAAAAGCCATCTGCACTCCAACAATTTGTCTGTCACTTACAAGAGACAACTCAACAGACAAAGTGCTGAAGAAGTCGTCCATGCTTTTAGAGTTCAACAAAAAAAACCACAAGACAAAGCATTGGAAAGGATGATTCGTTTGATATTTATAAAGGATAAACCAGAAGATGAGGAAACTTTGTCTTATGAACAGCTAGACAGATACTTCATTTGTCATTTAGTAAAAGACAAGCAACGGTCAAGCCTTATTGGTCTTCGTTTAGCTTTAATATCACCCTTGCCATATTGATGAAAGAGTTAGCCTTTGCAACAATACCTTGATCAAAGCTTATTAAGAAACTGAAAATCATCTTCTCTAAGGTCAGCACTGCAAGCATTTCAATAGATAAGGATTAAGTAGAAGTAAAAGAATTCAAATACGCTAATCAGAATGGTCTTTTATTATTAATAGAGCTCACCTACCAATAATAGTTGAAATTCAAAATAGCTATAAATGAAACATCATTGGAATAGGAGGAACAAGCCAATTATTAAGGAAGTTATTCAAAATCCTCTTGAGAGCATTTATTAATTTGAGCCAAAATCTTCTGCTATCCTTCAAGAATTAAGAGCCTTACATTCAAACTTTCCTCAACTCTATTTGAAGGCTCCCAGCTAACCTTTGGGAAGATCATTTAATTCTGCATTCAATATTCAGATTTCTTCACCTATGCTTCATGAGAAATACCTATACTACAAATGTTGATATTTATTCTTTGTACATTCCTTAAGCTAGTGGTTGAGACTAGACTCAAGAAGAGCTGTGACTGTCTGAGTGCAGACAAGAATTATTTATTCATGCCCCCTATAGATGAAATCTAGAAGAGTACTAGGAGCACTATTAATATGCCTCATTGAGCTAAAATCTAGAAGAGTATTGAGAGCACTGTATTTATGCCCCCTAGAGAGTACTATTATATTTTTACTATTAGGAATAGTGAAACCCAAGAACTAAGAGGAGATTGTTTTTGGAAGAGTGGAGTAGAGTATTTATTCAAGTCCCTATAAAAATCCTTGTGTCTTATTTACCTGAGCTTTAGTTTATTGAGTGATTGATTGTTAGAGGGATGATTAATCTTAAAGGAATTTAGTATTGGTCCCTTATGCAATGGTAGCTCAAGAGTGGGGGGGGGGGGGGGTGTGAATTGAGCTTTTATAACTTTTTGTCCAAATCAAATGAGTATGGTACTGAAAGAATAAATAAAATAGATTGCATAATGAACAACATAAGATTTTTATAGTATTTCGGCCCTTCCTGGGTTACTACTCTACTTCTCTAAGTCTGTCTTCTCTATTGAGCTTAGGTTCCACTAATACCTTGATTACCTGATCAAATACACGTTGGTTTTACAACAAGCTCACCAACTAACTTACTGGTTTTCCAAGCTAACTAGAAACTTTCACAACCTATTGATTTTCTAAAGCTCACCAACAAACTTATACCCTTTCATCAAGTTTCCTACTTGCTTATCTCTGTACGTAAATACTAAGCACTCTGCTTGTGTTGCCAAACACTAAAATAAAGTGTATAGGTTAATATATCTTACTTAGGCATATTTGTACATAAATTTAGAATTTTAAGTGAAAGATTAAATAGTAAGAGTAAAAGATTCAAGATCCTTGATTGAGTAGAGATTTGAACTTTGATAGCTCTGACTGAGTAGTATCCGTTAGAGTTGAACTTTTGAAGGAAAATTCTGAATGCTCTTCATGTGCTCAGCAAAGTTTGAAAAATATTCAATTAGGTTCTTTTCTTTTTTCTTTTGAATCTCTCTTTTATAATGTTAGAGAGATTTTTCCATTGATGACTTTGGTAGACATTTAAATGTTCAAAAATGTTTTTTTTACCTTATATTTTGTTTGACATCTGACTTTGCTGCAATCTGGTATTGGTCTACTACTTCTTTCGCTGACTTTTTCAAACGTTCACTTTCGTATCAAGTGTTCCGAAGAGACGAGTGAACAGATGGTGTTTAGACTGATTTTGGATAATCTTAATTATTTTCTTCAGATTTTCCAAAGTAATTAAAATCCTTTTTAGTTGCGCGATAGGTTTTTGTAGAGAGAAGTTTAGATTTTTTAAATTTTTAATGTCTTCAGAGAAGTGATCTGAAGTTTTGAAAAACACCTCTGAAGCATGACTCAAAGTTTTCTGAAGCGACTCAAAGTTGTTTAAAGTGTGCCTCAAAGTTCTTTGAAGCGTGCCTCAAATTTCTCTTAAGCGACTCAAAGTTCTCTGAAGCGTATCTGTTTACTTTGAAGCTTGTTCTGTTGTTTCCGAAGCATACTATGACATCTCCGAAACATGACACTTCTGAAGCTTTTCTTAATTATCTCTGAAGCACACTGTAACATCTCCAAAGCTTTAAAAAAGAACTCAGAAGTGCACTATGACTGCTCCAAAGCTTTGTCAATCTTCTCCGAAGCTTTCTAATTTTCTCTGAAACACACTTATAACTTCTCTGAAGTGTTTAATTTTACTCTGAAGCTTGCTGTGAAGATTCTGACACTTTTTCAATGTTCTTGGAAGTATGTTGTACTGTCTCTGAAATATTTTGTGAAGACTCTGACGCTTTTTCATTATTCTCCGAAGCATCCTCGAACATCTCCAAAGCATTCTTGAACATCTCCGAAGTTTGTTATAACTGATTTGAAGCATTTCAAACCACTTCGAAGTGTGTTCAAAAGTCTCCAAAGTTACTATGGTTTTCTCGGAAATGTGTCTTCAATATTTCATAATTTCTATTTTATTGATTTAGGTATATATATGTAATTCATATACCTATTTTTAATGAGTATTTCTTTGTTTCTTCCTTTTATTGTTAATATTCTGCAACATTCTTGAAAATAGATAGTTAGTACCTTAATGTTTTACTTATATTTTTGCTCATCACTAAAACACACATGAAGAATGTCTATCGTCAAAATCAAGCGAATAATATACTCAACATTCTCTCCCTTTTTGATGATGACAAAATAATAAGTGATATACCCTTCAAAGTTTGTCTAACAGTTAAACTTGGAGCAACTTATTTTGCAGAATAAAAAAAATTCTATTTACTAAATTAGTGTAGCTCCCCCTGAATTGATGCACATAATTTAGTTATATTTCATATAACATAAATTTTGCATTTGCGTATCACATTTTATACATTCACATTACATTCACTGGATATCATATTTTTGTTCACATTTTCCCCCTATTATATCACTCATTTTCTCATCCTTTTTGTCATAATAAAAAAGGTGGAAACAAGTAGCAGTATGTGATTGGAAAAAATGCATATAAATATCAAACTTTGCATTGATAAAAAAATTACATTAGAGAGAAAAAATGTAAAAGACAGCAGATTCATTTAGGTTTTCTCTTATATGTCTTAAAAAGACATCTTGAAGAGGTGGAAGAGGTGACTTGGGTTCAGAAGAAGATAGTTTGGGAGAGGGCTTGGATGTTCTAGCCCTTTTTGGTGGAGGAGGAGGGATGAAAGAAGAGCTATAGGTGACTCATGTGTATAAGCTGTGGTTCCACAGCTTGATACAAAAATGAAGTTGATTTTATCCCTGTAGGTTGGATCCAGCAATTCAGGAAAGGTTACAGGAAGCCCTTTTGAGAGAGCTTTTGTATTGTCATTCATTCTTGCAATGTACTCTTCATAGTGCATTATGATTCTTTCTAGAGGAGCCTTCTTGTGTTATTTAGGAGGTGGAATTTGAGACTTCCTCTTTGGTTTGGAGGTGGATGACTATGAGGAAGAAGTTGATGGTTTTGGTTTTAGTGTTGGGGCTGGTTTTGGTTTTGGGATAGTAAGTGGCTTTTTGGTTTTGATAGTGGAAGGAGGTGGTTTGCTGAGATTTTTGGCTTTTGAAGTAGGTGGAGAAGGTGGAAGACGATGCCATCCTAGTGAAGACTATATCTGCCTTATCCTGTTTAAAAGAAAAGGATCATCTATTTGAGGATATGGGAGAGACAGATTATCAACAATGGCCTCTAGGTTAGCATTGTTATAGAAAGTGAATTCTTTCTTAGTGATAATAAAGAATTTGTGAGGAGTTGATGGAGATGGAAACTCTTTTCTAATGGGTTTTGATATCGAAAGCATTTGTAGAATTTTCTCAGAGTAATTCTGAATAAGTGACTCTTTATCAGAAATTTAAAATTTGTGGTTCTTTGGAGTGAATGGAGGATCGGGAAGAGAGATAATTCTATGCAAAAAGTTAGGATCCTCAAGTTTGGGAAATGGATAATCTTGAGGAGATAAAAGAATTTATTGAGAGAGAAACATACTAAAGACTTCATAGTTGATTTTTATTTTACTGGCAAACTCAAATTCTGTCATCTTGATTGGATTGGGTATATGAAGGATATAATCAGAATTTTCATCAACAACTTCCTTTTTGGAGGAAGGACCTTTTGGAGATGATTTATATGACCAGCATCAACCCACTCGGGTGGAATTTCATCAATTCTTTTAGGAATTATTATTCCTCTTCTGATAAACTCCATCACTAAATCCATGGGATGTTTGAATCATGATAAAATCTAGATATAATATAAGGGAGTTTGAACTGATGGTGATGGTGATGGTGGAGAAATCTATGGTTGTGGAAGGAGAATGTGATAGAATTCAAGTTAGTAAATTGACTCATTGGCTGAGCAACCTCTTGAATGGCAGAGGGTGATGTTGGATGAGGAGGTGAAGGTGAAGGAGAAGACTCCATTGTTATTGGTGGTTTGGTTTGGGTGGAGACAAATGATGTGGAGGGGATGGAACGTGAGTTTGAGATTGATAGAAATAAGTTTGAGGTGGAGTGAAATGGGTTTGACCTGTGAATGATTTTGTTAGAGCTTGTAGAGAATCAAGTTTCTGTTCAATTCTATCAGCTCTAAGAATCATTGATGACATAGTAGTGGAAGGGTTATAATTCATTCCATTTATCTGAAGTACTAAGGTTTGCAAAAAGTGTTCAATCATAAGTATTTTCTGATTTAGGTGTTGTAGTATGTGTTTTGTTTCGGAGTTGATGAGGTGCATGGTTGATGAGTGTGAGTGTGTCTAGAAGGTGAAGGGTATCTGATGGGGGTGTGAGATGGCATGTTTGCTATTGTTGTTTCTTCATGTTCTTCTATAATATCTTCTATTTCTATTCTTTGTTCCTCTCTTGGAACATGTTCTTTTCTCTCAGCTTCTCTTGGTTCTTCTCTACTGGAGAATTCTTCCATTCTTTCTACTGATGGACTGATGAACTCTTGTCATTTAGTTATCTTTTCTTCTTCATGTGAGGAGACTTTGTGTCCTTGTTCAGTAGCTTATTCAGTAGCAATAATATCATTTCTTCTTTCTGGACCTTCACCAGGTCTAGATCCTTTCAATTGAGTTGCTCTTCTTGGTCTTTTAGTGATCCAACCTTGTGCAGTATGCTGAAAGCCCATCCTTTTTAATGCTTGCTCATCCAATCTATCAGTATTCCTTGGAGGATTGGAGAGATTTACTCTTGCTTGTTTGATCAACTTGGTCAGAACCATGCTATAAGGCAAAAGAAACCTTGTGGTGCTCTTGATCAAGTGGATGTGATTTATCATCAACCTAGCTAGATTTAGCTTTCTTTTGTTCTTTAATGATAACATGATTTTGACATCTTTCTCAGATATATCTCCTGTAGCTCCTCTTCTTGGGTAGACATTATTCATAACAATGAGATAGGCTAGTCCGAGATTGGCGTTCAAGTGACTAGCATGTAAATAATTTTTTTTCTCATCTATCTCAACTTCTCCTAAGTCTGAGAACAACATTGCCCTTGAAGGTCATACAATCTTCTCTTCTTCTTTAGGGAGATTGAAGCAATTCCTTAAGATTTCTTGGGTTAGCTCAATTTCTGTTTCTCTAATCCATGATCTTTCTATTTTGGTGTTGAGATTACAGATTAGAGCTCTTATGAGTCTAGGATACAAACTGTCTCTGTAACTGACATAGGCATCCCAGCCTTGATATTGTAACCAATCTGATACTTCAAATTCTATTTCAAAGTCTCTAGAAATGAAAAATTTTCCTTTGATTATTCCTCTCTCGTCATATCTTTTTGTGAACCTAGAATAATCAGATGAACTATTTTGGAAGATTACCTCGAGAGTATCAGTTTCTCATCTTGCCTTCTTAGTTATTCTTTTTGGTGAAAAGTTTTCCCTTTCCTTTCTCTTGCTTTCTGCTTCTTCCTTTCTCGCCATTTCTATAGAGAATTCTAGGTTTTTTGGAAAGCAAATAGGATTTCTAGGAGTGAAGTTGGAGAAGGCAGGAAGGTGAATGGAGAGAAATGTGACTTGGATTTAAAAGAAGCGAGAAGATAGACCATCTTCTCTGAAGGTGGGATTCAAGGAGTTTGAAGAAGAGGGTTTAGGTATTTTCGAATGAATTTTATACTTTTAGATCGGTTTTATAAAGTTCTCTGAAACACTAATGTGTTTAGGCTTCAAATATTCCGAAAAGATCCTTCGAAGAAGATTGATTTGATTTTGAATTTTGGATAAAAAGATCTCCAAAATACTAATGATACCAATTCCTAAAGGGATCCTTCAGATAAAGTTGTTTAATTTGAGGTTTTGGATATTCTGAAACATTGCTTCAAAGGAGTTTACTGATATTCAGATGTTTTTATTTAGTTCTTCAAAGATTTTTAACGAGCTTGTTGGGGGCTTCGGAGATTTTGAAGTTCGAAGTCTGACTTAACTACGAATCTTGTAATCTAGATTATAGTTTTTAGTGTACTCATTACATGTCCTTTTGACTCACTAATAGTATCATTACCACAGTAGATGAATGAATATGCATTAATGTATTTTTAATTTTATGTGTTATATAGATAAAAGCTTAACCAAAATTTCAGAAAACAAATATAGCATCATTAAGGTTTTCTATAAATCAAGTTCATTATAAAAGAGAGAATGATCAGTTGGAGCAGTCCATTCGAGTTCATTTTTTAAAGAAGCAGATAAAAATAGTTAAAAGAGGAACTATTTTGTGCTAGAGGATCCAACTGTAATGCTGATCGTCTTCTGACAAAGGGATGTGTAGCATATGATAAGGCGATGGATCGCATGAAGAAGCTAGAAGAAGAATTGATAGAGGCTAATTAGTGTATTTAGAAGCTGGAAGCTATAGTAGATGTTCTTGCTGATTAATTTTTTTTAATAAAGATGTTATTATTAATACTTTATTTAATGAAATGTGTGTTTTATGTAGTTGGATCTAGTATTCATAATTCTCTTCTTATCATGTTGAATCTTTCTTCTGGTAATGGTTTTGTGAAGATGTCTGCTAACTGATTTTCTGTTGGGACAAATTTTAAGCTAATGTTGTGATTTTGAATATGATCCCTAATAAAATGATGCACGATTTCTATATGTTTGGTTTTAGAATGCAGAACTGAATTCTTGGTCAGATTTATAGCACTAGTATTGTCACACTTGATAAGTATATCAACAAAGTTAAGGCCAAAGTCTTTTAGTTGCTATTTCAGCCATAATATCTGTACACAACAACTACCTACTGATACATATTCAGCCTCAGCAGTTGATAATGCAACTGATATTTGTTTCTTAGAAAACCATGAGATAATTATGCTTCCTAGAAATTGGCAAGATCCTGAGGTACTTATTCTATCTACCTTATATCAAGCAAATCTGCATCTGAATAACCTATTAAATTAAAATTAGAACCTTTTGGATACTATAATCAAATATTAGGTGTATTTAAAAGATATCTAAATATTCTGTTTATAGCAATATGATGTAACTCTTTTAGTTTTGATTGGAATCTAGCACACTTACATATATTAAACAATATGTTAGGTTTACTAGCAGTCAAATATTGCAGAGAACCTATCATAATTCTATAAAGTTTTTGACAGATAGACTTACCTCTTTCATCTTTGTCGATTTTTATTGAAGTGCTCATTGGCGTCCCATACCTTTTTCCATCTTCAATGTTGAATTTCTTTAGTAGTTCTTTTGTGTATTTGGCTTGGTGACTGAAGATTCCTTCTTTCATCTGCTTAATTTGCAATCCCAAGAAGAAGTTGAGTTCACCCATTAAGCTCATTTCAAATTCTCTCTAAACTATTTTGGAAAATTCTTTGTAAAGATTTTCATTAGTTGCGCCAAATACTATATCATCAACGTATACTTGAACTATAAGAATATTTTTTGTTGCATGCTTAATGAAGAGTGTAGTATCAACTTTGCCTCTTAAAAAACCTTTCTTAATAAGAAATTTGCTTAACCTTTCATACTAGGCTCTAGGAGCCTATTTTAAACCATAGATGACTTTCTTAAGTTTAAATACGTGATTTGGATTATGTGGATCTTCGAACCCAGGTGATTATTCTACATAAACCTCTTCATTATTAAGTCCATTTAAGAATGTATTCTTTACATCCATCTGATATAACTTGAAATTCATAAAGGATGTAAATGCAAGTAGCATTCTAATGGCTTCAATTCTTGCAACAGGAGCATATGATTCTTCAAAATCAATGCCTTCCTCCTGACACTACCCTTTTGCTACTAATCTTGCTTTATTTCTCATTACAATTCTAGATTCATCTAATTTGTTCCTAAAGACCCATTTAGATTTGGTCGTAGAATAATAATCCAAACATTATTTCTTTTGAATTGGTCTAATTCTTCTTGCATAGCTGAAATCCAATTTTTATCTTCTAAAGCTTGTTCTATGCAAGTTGGTTATATTTGAGAAATAAAATCAAAATTGCCACATACTTGTTGATAAGAAGATCTAGTTCTAACTTTATCATATACATCACCAATTATCTGAATTCAGGATGATCATGCATAAATCTCTAATCTTTGAAAAAAATATCATTACCTTCATTGTTTACCTCAGTGATGGGTGGTTCATTTTCTATTTCTTCTCCATCTATCAATGTTTCTGATTGAGAAGGTTCTCCTTCCTTGTCTTGTAGTTTCATTTTCTCAACTGAGGTTGTTAGTTCACTTGTCTCATCATCAAAATCACTTGAACTTATAGAGGAGTTAGTATTTTCTACAAATTTTACATGAATAGATTCCTCTATAGTCCTATTTTTTCAGATTGTAGACTCTAAATACTTTACTAATAATAGAATAACCAAGGAAGATGCCTTCATCAGATTTGTTTTCAAATTTCCCTTGGTTTTCTTTGCCATTGTTAAGAAGAAAGCATTTACATCCAAAAGCATGAAAATATGAGATATTTGGTTTCTTGCCATAGTATAATTCGAATGGAGTTTTGTTGAGTGTGGATATGGCAAAGATTCTATTAATAATTTAACATGCTGTGTTCATTCCTTCAGCCCAAAAATATTATGGGTGACTATATTCACTTAACATTGTCCTTGCCATTTCTTGCGAGGATCTATTTTTTCTTTCTGTTACTCCATTTTGTTGGGGTGTTCTTGGTGCAGAGAAAGTTTGAAGAATTTCATTGTTTTCACAAAAATTAGTGAATCTATGGTTTTCAAACTCTTCACCATGATAACTCCTTATGACGATTATATGAGAGCTTTGTTCATTCTGCACACGTTTGAAAAATACTTCAAAGAATTAAAAAGCTTCATCTTTGGATGTTAAAAATATTATCCAAGTAAATTTACTAAAGTTATCTACAATGACATATGCGTAATGTCTCCCTCCAAGGCTTCTTTTTTTTGTTGGACCAACTAAATCCATATGTAGCAACTAAAGAGGTTTGGTTGTGTATGCTTCTTTGTTTGATTTGAATGATTCTTTTACTTGCTTGCCTTTCATGCAAGTATCATACAACTTATTGTCAAATTTGAGTTTTTGTAAGCCAACAACTAGATCTTTATTATATAGTCTTTCAATCAAATTCTTGTTAGCATGTCCTAGCCTTCTATGCCACAACATTTTCATTTACAACAAGATATTTGACTTGGATATCACATAAATCTATCAAATACACATTTCTATGTCTCTTTCCAAGTACTACAACCGAATTTGAACTATCTAATATAGAACAAGTATGAGATTCAAACACAACTTTGTAACCATTGTCACATAATTGACTTACACTTAAAAGGTTGTGTTTTAATACTTCTAATAATAAAACATTTAAAATTATAATAGAGGAAGGTTGGCCAATTTTACTAATTCCAACCACTACCTTTTCCATTATCCCTAAAGGTGACTATTCTTCAGTTCTGTGAACAGCTTCCTTTCTCCTACCATGTGTCTTTAGCAATGAAATTAAGCTATAATTTTATGTACCCATTTAGGAATTGGTCCAGGTGAGTTAGTTGTAGAATATTTTGGCATCCATTATTTTTTAGGTGCTGTTAAACTATTTTCTAGATATATAGTTGCATTTACAATTTTAGCAACTGCCTTGGGAATTTAAATCATATTCTATTTGGGTTCTAATTTTTTTATGATTTTTTTTTCTTCAGTTTACTATTTTTTTTCTATTTTAAGTTTGAATAAGGTTGTAGTTAAGGTTCTTCTAAGAGTATGATTTTTTGCTTTAATTTGCTTAAGTTTTATATTGATATTTTGATTAGTTTTGGGCGATGTGTTTTCTTGCTTTAATTTAGAGCATTCATTAACTGTTCTTTCAAGTTCTCTTTTAGTTTTTTTTTGTATTTTGCTTTTAATGTTTTGAAATCTGAATATAGTTCTTCTAGTAAATTTTTGATATCAAAAATTTCAAGTTTTGAATTTACCTCATCATTGTGGATAGCCATAAAGCTTATTCTAGTATGATGTTCTTCTTAATCCTTTTCTTTTGTGCTGAGTGAGCTGAATTGAGCTTTATTTTTTTCTTCTTGTTCACTTGAGCTTTCTTGCATCATGTTTTCTAGCATCTCTCATGCAGCTATTACTTTCTTCTTGTTTCCAAATTTCCTATTATTAGAAAAATTCTTTTTATCAAAGTAAGAGTTATACCTTTTATTCTTGTCTCCTTTCTTTTTGTTTGGTTCTGGGCACTCAAACTTCATATGCCCAGGCTTGTTGCAATTGTAACAGATTGGAACTTCCTTTTTCTTGTCTTTGGTTTTGAAGCTTTTGGAGTTGTTTCCAAATCTTCTCTTTTTGAACATGTTTCTGAATCTTCTTGTTATCATTGCCATATCCTCATTATTTCTGAGGTTAAGGCATCTTTTGAAGATTCTTTGTTTTCTAATTCTGCTTGTAAGGCTATTATTTTCTTGCTTTTGACTTCATCTGGTGCTTTCTGCTTCATTAGTACTTCATGGGTTATAAGTGATCCCATTAGTTCTTCCACTATTAGCTTCGTTAGATTTTTTGCTTTTTGAATAGCAGTCGCTTTAGGCATCCAGTGTCTAGGGAGAAATCTCAAGATTTTCTTTACCAACTTGGTCTCTTCATATTTTTCTCCTAAGCTCTTTAGGCTGTTGGTGATTTTCTGAAATCTTCCAAATATTTCAGAAATGCTTTTTGATTCCTTCATGGAGAAGGCTTCATATTCCTGCACTAGAATATTTATCTTAGTATCCTTTACCTGATTTGTACCTTCATGTGCTACCTTAAGTTTGTTTTAGATTTCTTTATCAGAATCACATGCAGAAATCTTTTCAAACTCAAAGGAGGTTAAAGCATAGTAGAGGCAGTTCTTTGCCTTATCATCATATTCTACTACTTGTATATCCACTGCAGTGTATTTGTGTTTAGTGTTGGTAACATTCTTTCCATTTTCACTACAAGCCACAATTGGTAATCTATGGCAGTCAAGAAAGTTTGCATTCTCGTTTTTCAATACCTGTAATTGGTTCCATCAAATAGAGGGGGTTTAGAAGTAGATTGTCCTTCAACAGAAGTATTATGGAACATACCGGTCATTTTGAATCTATTCACAAGTTAATTACTGGTAATCAAACTTTAACTTGTGAAGCTTACTCTGATACCACTTGTTGGTCTCTTATGCAATGGTAGCTCAAGCGAGGGGGGGGGGGGCGTTTGAGTTGAGCT
>JAYJMB010011568.1:0-48333 GCA_036873735.1 Pouteria campechiana
TTATATTAATAATCCATTCAATTTCATAACTTTTTCATAATAATTTTATCAAAAATTTAATTATACAATCTGTCGACCAGGCAAAAATTACCAAAACTTTACAATAATAAAAATTTGCATTTCTAAAATTTTTCAGGGCCTTAAAGTTAAGCAATTTTGATGATGAGATAGGATAACTCACAATTTCTATGGAGAAAATAAAAATACAAGATAAAGATAAAGATTCTTCATAATAAAAAACACACAAACATGAAAAAGAACCAAATGATGAACCACCCATCAATGAGATAAATAATAAAGGTAACAATTCCCTTCTAAAAGATTGGAGATTCATGCATGATCATCTTGAAAACCAAGTAATTGGTGATATTTATGATAAAGCAAGAACAAGATCTTCAAATCATCAAATATGTGGTAATTTTGCTTTTATTTCTCAACTAGAACCAACTTACATAGATTAAGCATTAGAAGATGAAATTTGGATTATAGCTATGAAAGAAGAATTGGATTAATTCAAATGTAACAATGTGTGGACACTTGTTCCAAGCCCCAACCATCAATCTGTTATAGGAACCAAATGGGTTTTTAGGAACAAATTAGATGAATCTGGTATAGTGATAAGAAATAATGTAAGATTAGTAGCAAAAGGATACTGTCAGGAAGGAATAGACTTTAAAAAATCATATGCTCCTATTACTAGAATTGAAGCTATTAGAATGTTACTAGCATTTACATCTTTCATGAATTTCAAAATTTATCAAATGGATGTTAAAAGTTCATTTCTAAATGGTTTTATTAATGATGAAGTTTATGTAGAATAACCTCCTGGGTTTGAAGATCCTTATGATTCAAACCACGTCTTCAAAGTTAAGAAAGCTTTCTATGGATTAAAACAAGCCCTAGAGCATGATGTGAGGGATTAAGTAAATTATTAATAGAAAAAGGATTTACAAGAGATAAAGTAAATACCACACTCTTTATTAAGCATAACAAATGCAATATGCTAATTGTTCAAATTTATGTGGATGATTTTATATTTGGTGCAACTAATGACAAATTATGTCAAGACTTCACTAAAGTAATGCAAGGAGAATTTGAAATGAGTTTAATGGGTGAGATGAACTTCTTTCTGGGACTTCAAGTAAAACAAATAAAGGAAGGAATCTTTATTCATCAAGCAAAATACACCAAAGAACTACTCAAGAAATTTGATTTTGAAGAAGAAAAGCCATTAGCTGCACCAATGAGCACAACTATTAAAATGGATAAGGATGAAAAAGGTAAATCTATCTGTCAGATATTATATAGAAGCATGATAAGATCTCTTTTATATTTAACTGCAAGTAGACCAAATATAATGTTTATATGCATGTGTGCATAATTTTAGTCAAATCCTAAAGAATCACATCTGATTATTGTTAAAAGAACATTTAGATCCTTTTAGATACTCCAAATCTTGGACTATGGTATCCAAACGGTTTAAACTTTGAATTAGTTGGGTACTCTGACTCAGATTTTGCAGGACACAAAGTCAATAGAAAAAGTACCTTTGGAACATGTTAGTTTCTTAGAAGCATGATTATATCATGGTTCTCCAAGAAATAAACATCTATAGCTTTACCAATTGCTAGAGCTGAATATGTAGTTGTAGGTAGTTGTTGTGCACAAATTTTATGGATAAAATATCAATTGAATGAATATGGGTTGAAATATGTTGATACTCCTATTAGATGTACAATAATATTACAACAAATCTAACAAAGAATCTAGTATCATATTCCAGAACTAAACACATAGAAGTCAGACATCACTTCATTAGAAACCATATACAAAACCATGATATTTGCTTAGAATATGTACCAACTGAAAATTAGTTGGAAGACATTTTTACAAAACCTCTTCCAGAAGAAAGATTCTATAAAATTAAAAGAGAACTTGGCGTACTAGATCCATGCACATAACATACATGTTTAATCCTAATGTTTAAATGCCCAAAACATTCATAAATGTTAAATAAATTGATTCAAAAGTATATCAAAAATTCTAAAATAACATTCAGAATTATGTCAGTAGTAATACAGAATCTCTAAACCTCTCTAAAATGCTTCATAAATAACTTAGAAATTCGATCAAAACACTCAAAGTTCATTAGAAATCACATAGAAGTTCTGTCAAAATCTCAAAAATATTTTAATCATCACAGAAGTTCTGTGATACTTCGTCAGAACCTATGGCTCACGAGCTTGTTTGCCCTAGAACTTTTGTCCTACAAAACCAATTTTGTATATTTTCCTCAGAACTTATGAAGTTATTAACACAGAACTTCTGTTGAACTTCTGTTTTGCACAAAACTTCCACACCTCTAAATCACTTCTACATAAACTCCTCAGAATTTCTGAGGTCATTAACTCAGAAGCTCTGTTTAAATTCTGTGTCACATAGAACTTCTCATACACTACATCAGAAGTTTCATCCCCTTCAAAAACACTAACTTCAAAACCTCTGCATTCCTATTTTGAAACTCTGAACTTGTTCTTTAGAGAGGCAATTTAAAATCTCTCTATCATCTATATTTTTCCTCCATTAAACTGCTCCCATTTCGATTCATCCCAAAGATTTTTCATCACCAGAATCTCTGAAAACTCCCTTATTCAAAACCCTGAGCCAAAAACTCCATCCATTGCTGCAAATGGCAAGGACAAAGAGGGTCAGTAAGTGGGTAGAGATATCATCTTCAAATTCTGAAGCAAGAAGAAGAGATTTACAAAAGAAGAAACTCCAAGAAAAAGAAGAACAAAAAATTACATTCTAAAGGTAATATTTGATAATAACTTTTTTGCTTATAATAAGTTTATTAAGTATTTCAAAGGAAGAAAGATAGTGAAGGGGAGAGTATTTGATTTTGAAACATTTGGTGAAAATGGTCTGAATCTTGAGGTGACAAATTGGATTAAGTTTCAAGGGTGGGAAAGTTTTATAAGTTATAAGGATAAATCCTATACCAGAATGATTCAAGCCCTGGTTGCCAACTTCAATTACAATACCAGGAAGTCATGGATTGGAAGGACTAAAATTGATCTATCTCTAGAGAATATAAGAAGTATATTCAATATTCCTGAGCTAAAATAACAAGAAATAGATTGGTCATCTGACAGAACAAGACTATTTTCAGATTTGGCTGGAGTACAAATTAAGGAGAATATGACTTATCTACATGTTAGTCATCTGTATTTAGATCTAAAATTGGCTCATATGTTGATTTTCAACAATGTATATCCCAAGAGAGGAGGTACTGATTAGATTTTTGAAAAAAAAAGTCAAGATCTTGGGGGCAATGAAGCACAAAAAGAGGATAAATTTGGCTCAAATTAAAGCTAATCAACTATATTTGGTGAAGACATCTACCAAGTATTATCTACCTTATGGGATGATTATGAGCAAATTCATGAGGATAGCTAATATTGATCTCTCCACATGGTAAGAGAAGTAATCAATAAAGATATTTTGAAGAGAATTGGCTTCAAGTTGACTCCACAAGGCTGGAATTCCCAAAAGCTAAGAAAAGAAGAGTAAGTGAAGAGAATAGAAACTAGAGAAGAAAGAAGAGATAGACAAGATATTGTGGAAGAAGCAACAAAAGAAGAAGCCACATAAAAAAATGACGGAGAGACAGAAATAGAGGAGAGAGAAGAGAGTATAGCAATAATGCCCTCAAGACCTACTCAAACTCAACCTCAATCCTCCATTCCTCCACCTCAACAGTACCTATCCAATTCCACTAGCTCCACAAAACCTTGATTCTATTCTTTCAGCCCACCTATTACCCATCCTCATAAGAATAACCAATCTTGAAAAATAGAATTCATCTCTCAACCAAAAGATGGATTCAATTTAGGAATCACTAGTTCACAAGCTAGATGCACTGAGTACTCAAATTGAAACTATCAAGTCCCATCCTTAAATTCAACATTCACCATCCTATACACTTTCTCCACAACATCATTACAAATCCCCTTCACCCATTCAATTTCCTACACATTCATCATCTTCCATCTCACATACATACAATCCAGCTCCAGAAATTGTCCAGCCTAAGGCTGAACAATCTGAAGTCATCATTCGAACCTCCCCCACACATAGCCTTCTTCAGTATTTTCAATATTCATTCCCATAGAACCTTTACCTAATTATCCAGAGGATTTTCTTTCAAATCCAAATAGAGACATTGTTAATTATGGAAAGTATCCCACCAAAATTCCACTTCCTATCTTTCATTTTCTTTCACAATATATTGAGTGGACTTTGCTTGTTCTTGCTCGATCAGGAGAAATAATTCCTGAATGAATTGAAGAAATTCCTCTAGAATGGAATATACCTTCAAATCATTGACCAACTCTTTCAAAAACTCCTCCAAAGCCAATGGATGAAAATTGTAATATTCTTCTTTGCATCTATCATCCAATCAAACTCACATACTTTGAAATCACTGCTAAGTCCAAAATAAATTCTAACATTGCCATAATGTTTCTATCCCACAATCTTATCGTTCACCCTTCTACACTTCCATTTCCACAAATCATGGATCAGAATACTCTTTCTAAAATTATACTGATCCCTGATCCTCCTCTCACACCCATGGGTCATGAAATCAAAATTCCTCAGTTAGCATCTTTTCAAGATGAATATACTGAGAAACTTCTTTAGATGCTTCCACAAGCAAGACCCCCTAGAATAGCTTTTTCATCTCCCTTAGGACCTTTCAATAACATCTTCATAACTGAAGAAGAATCTCTATTCTATTATGAATCAAATTTGCAAGTTAGTGCTGATAATCTTCCACTTCCTTATCCACAGCTTGTCGATACATCTCTTCTCCACAAAATCTAGGTGAATTATCCCAAACCAACCCCTTCACCAAAACCAAAAACCTCACCACCTCAAAAACCAAAGACAGCCAAAAAACCATAAACCTCAAGAGCCCTAAAACCAAAAGCATCCAGAAAGGCACCCTTTATTCCCATACAACAAACTGTCCAGACCAAACGAAAGAGGAAACCAAGAATTCCACTTTCAAAAGAACACAAAAAGCTCCTCTTTCTCTCATTACCATGACCCATCAAGAGTACACTGAAAGGATGAATGCCAACATAGAAGCTCTCTTAAAAGGGATCCCTGTACCCTTTCCTGAGTTACTAAATCTAACATTTCGAGAGCGTATTGATTTCATCCTTATTACTAACTATGGACCGACTACCTACACTCATGAACCCTCAAGTGCAATTCTAAAAGATCCAACTTTCATTCCTCCTCTTCTTCCTCCTAGAATCAAGAAAGTTGTTTCTAGACCCAAATTATCTCCCACAAAACCGACCCCAACACCCACCTCCACAACCATGGCCACTCCTTCAATACCCACTCTTTCTTCTGATAACCCCAATTTCTTCCCTCTCACATACAATAGAAAACCAAGAAACTGACTGCTATATTTCAAATTCACATGTCCTTTTTCTGACTATAGTCATTTCTTTTATGTTACTTCATTGTCATTTGCTTATTATACTGTATCTTAAACTGTAATAATGTATCTTTTAGTTTTAATGTATCTCAATCACTTTTGTTGTGTAATATAGTTGTGTAATATCATTTTGATGTACAAAGTTCTATCATTTTAATGCAATTTCTTACTCATTCCCTTTTCCTACATTCCTTTTGATTATGATCATAATCAAAAGGGGGAGAAAAATAAGAGAATGTTAGACAAAAATAAGAGAATGTTTGAGAAAAATAAGAATAAGAGAAGAGCGAAATAATTTTTTAAGTACATTCAGAATACATACACTCAGGGGGAGCTTACCCATGTAGGGGGAGCCCCACTAAGAAGCAAATTGCATATTCAAAAATTTTATGAAAGGTTTATCACTCAAATGTTTTGTCAGCATCAAAAAGGGGAAGAATGTTAAGTCTACCCCTTTACTAAGCCTGATTTTAATGATGAATGAGATTAAACAACTTAGTTTTCATAATAAATAAAGAAATGAGTGAAGAATTAAGGTACTAATAAATTACTTACCAAATGTTTCAGTATTAAATACCAAAATAGATTAACGAAAGTAAACAAAGGTATTAACTATAACATCGTTACAATTACCATTCAAAGAAAGACATGCAAAAGAAAGCTCAAATAAAAAGACGTTCAAAAATCAATAAAAAGTAATTCAAAACTTTCTTTGAGGCTTGGCATGAAAACAATAAAAGTTAAGAAAAAATCAGAAGTTAAATAGAAGTTATGCAGAATCAAAAGTTATGCAGAATCACTTAGAAGTAACCAAACGTAACTCAGAACCAAGCCAAAAGTTTATCAGAATTGACTCAGAATCAATATGTAATGATGTCAGATAATAGAAGAGCTATAGAAGTTACTTAGAAGCACTACAGAAGTTAAAATAGAAAATCTGTCTATTCTTAGAAGTTCTTCAGAAGTACAGAGGCTACTAAGAAGTAAAAGAGAAATTATATTCATACACAGAAGATCTTCAAAGAAATAAATATAAGCAACTTAGAAATATAATATGCTATGTAGAAGCAATCTTGAAGACAAGTAAGCTCTTCAGAATCATGCCAGAAGAAACACAATGCTACACAGAAGTAATACAGAACATAGACGTGGTGCACAAAAGCAATGCAGAATCATGATATCCTACACAAAAGTAAATGCAGAACATTATCACACTACTCAAAAGCAAAACATCATTACTCAGAAGCAAAGTTGAATCATGATATCTTACACAGAAGTAATGCAGAACCTATCACAGTGCATAGAAGTAGTACAAAAATCATGACACACTATGCAAAAACAAGTCAAAAGTATTATTAGAGGTATGTTTAAGTCAACATGATTCAATGAAGTTATACAGAAGTAAAGTCTAAACTTCATAGGGAAATCAGAAGCTACTCAGAAGTTCTTAAGAAGCCAAATTATGACCATTGAATGATAAAATAGTGAACAGATACTCTGAAGAGGATACTGCCAAAAATATACTTACCACAAAACTTCTGAAGAAACACTTCAAAAATTTTATTAAGGTATGAATCTAAGCACAGAAGTTCTGAGCACTCTACTTAGAATTTCTGAACCCCGACAATGTGCAAAAGTTGTTACCAAACCCTACCTAACTAGTTTGAAAATAATACCAAGGGTTGCAATGGCTAAAAATTTTCAAATCTATATAAAGATGATTAAGATGACATCTAAGAAATCAGTGAAATTACATTGAAAACTACTTTGAGCATTCATGTTCTCACCACATCAATTGCTAAGATACTGACAAAGTATTCAAAAACTTCAAAATTAGATCTAAGTCAACTTGAAAAGGAGTTTCAATTTGATATCATTGCTTACTTTGTTCTTTCAATTAAGCTTTAACTTTTGTACATGTTAGCTTAAGTAAGAGACATTATTTTTGTACATTCCATTTGAAAAACCAAGAGTTAGTTGTAAGCTCTATGAAACCAACAATTTGTAAATGTTTCCGGTTAACTTTATAAAACAAGTAAGTTAGTTGGTAATCTTGAAAACTAATATATATAAGTTAGTTATAAGCTTAAAAACCAATGCGTAAAAGTTTCTGTGAACTTGAAAAACTAGTAAGTTGTTAGTGAGCTTGCAAAACCAACAAGTGTTATAGTGGAATCTAAGTTTAATAAAAGAGATTGACTCAGAGAAGTGGAGTAGAAACCCAAGAAGGGCCTAATCACTATAAAAATTTTATGTGCATGTGCTGCAAGTTATTCTTTATTTTATTTTAAGTACATCTCTTAAGTTATTGGCCAAAATTTTTAATAGTTCAATTCACCCCCTCCTCTTGAGCTATCATCTAGTTAGGAACCAATGGTTGAAACACTTGCTGAGATTGCCCCATGTTGGGATTATTTTTTCATGATAAATTTGGACAATTTTGCCACCTTAGATTGTATGTGTTGGAGTATGGATTATCCTACTTCCTATTAAAGTTTTCAATAAATTGTGCCTGCTTTGATTAAGGTTGGAAAAACAGATTTCCTATTTGAAATTCTTCACTAGGATGATTACCTTGATAAAAATCACTAAAGAGTCTAAATAGCATTAACTACCAATTGATTGTTCTAAATTTGCTTAGTAAGAACTGCAACTTGAGTGGTCAATGCAACTATGGCATCAACTTCATAGACTCCCGTTGTTTTCTTTACCATCACCCTTTCACTTGGCCATTGAAAGTTATTGGTGGCCATGTACTCCAACAACTCATATGCCTCATCCTCTATTCTCTTCATCAATGCTCCACTAATAGATACATCAATCAAAGTTCTGGTAGTGCCAATCAGTCCATTATAAAAATTATAAAATTTCATCCACTTAAGTAGCCTGTGATGTGGACACTTTTGCAGCAACTCCTTGTACCTTTCCCAAGTATCATATAGAGTTTCTCCTTTATGTTGAATGAAATTGTTGATCTCTATTCGTATCTTAATTATTTTTATTGGAGAAAAAATTTATCAAGAAAGTTTTGAGCTAAATCATCCCAACTAATGATAGAATTTGTAGCTAAAGAATTCAACTAGTTCTTTGCTCTATCCCTCAAAGAGAAAGAGAATAACCGAAGGTAAATGGCATCATCAGAGACACCATTATACTTGACAATGTCATAGATCTCTAGAAAATTTGCGATATGAGCACTAAGATCTTCATTAGGCATTCTAGTGAATTGAGTTCCTTGAATCATCTACAAAGTCACAAGCTTCAAGTCAAAATTGTTTGCACTGATAGCTGGCCTTCTTATCACAAATTAAATCCCAATTGCTATTGGTAATGCATATTCCCTCAAAGCCATTGGTGGAGAATTCTCGTTCACTTCACCTGGATCATCCATAGTGTCTGGCAATTAACTAATAGCTTCTTTTCTCTCCCTTCTAATTTTTTGAATAGTGAATTCTATCTCATAATCGGAAAGGATTAAGTTGTTGATATCAAACCTTCGCATGCACTTATGGAAAAATATTGTGAAAAAGATATGAAAATAATAATAAATAATAAAACTAAAAGAAAAGTTCAAATCAAAACTAGAGTTAGTGGTTCTTATATTGGTGAAAACACAATAGTCCTCAGCAATAGTACCAAAATTTTGTTGCAGATTTCTTAACGCAATTGCACATATTGTTAACAAGTAATAAAGTGAAAGTAAAAGATCATTCCCATGAGAACTATGGTTACCAAATACCAAATTACTCTAACCTTAAATTCTGTTCGAACAATCAAATGATGAAATTATGAAAGAAAAGAAATCTAAACTTAATGGAAATCAACAAGGATATGGATCTAAATAAGTAGATAATCAATGATTAAAACATCTAGGGTTTTTTATTTCACCGAATTAATCTATCCAATTTCACCCAATTTAATCAATCAATGTTTATTTTTATGTTGATAATGATTTTTTCTTTTTTAATTGTTAATCTTTCCCAAGTAATAACAATCTATCTCAATTAACAAATTTCTTATATCTCTATGAAAATTCTAAACTAATCAAGATGCATTAAGAATAAGAAATTCATGTTGTTACACAAGTCTCATGGATATCTCTATCTCATGGCAATCTTATGGTATTTAATCATGATCTAATTTAATTATCACTCCTCAACCTCAAATTAAATTACAAATCATATAGAAAGGGAGCACACACTTTCACAAGCATTAAACTAAAATTAAATAATCAACATAAATATTAAATAAACATGGAATTGAATTAAACTGAATAAAACTAAACATTTATAATCCGACTACATTGTTGCCCTAACATAAAGAGTTTAGCTCATAATGGAATTAAGAAAATCCTAAACATTGTCTTAATTATGATTTGAGAAAAGAAAAAGAATTGAAACTACACTAAGAATTAATGTGAGAATGATTTGTCTCCAAGTTGTACTTCATTCTCTTCACAACAATCTTTCTTCAAAATCTTCTCTTTTGCTTTAAAAACTTCTCCCTCTTGCTAGGTCATGTCCTTCTCTTTGTTTTGCACTTATTCCTTCTTATTATAACCCAAATTAGGGTTAGGTTTGACCTATTTATGGATTAGAAGACACAATTTGTGCAAAAATCATATAACTTCTAAAATAAACATGCTGCACACTTGCTGGTCACTGTGGTGCCTAGCAATATATCCAAGATGCACATTTTCCACCAACATGGGGTTGGGTGATGCAGCGCCCAAAAGTCCGCATAGGAACTTCCTTCAATAGTTTGGCCATAAATTTCTCATTAGATGTCGAAATCATGCAATTATTAGTGTGTGTTGAAAGCTAAAACGAAGAGATACTACGTTCATGTTAAACACTATCCAAATTAGCCTTCATTTATGCCAAAAATTAATTACAAGTTATAATTTCTTTATATTCGGCTTCATTTTGATAAGTTTTGATGTCTGAAATACAAAATAACTGTATTAAGTACAATATTTAATCAAATGTGAATATTAACCAAAGAAATCATGTCAATTATGAACTAAAATATATAAATTTAGGGTATCTCACATATGATAAATATGAGCTTATCTGTTCTTATCACATAGGCTAATTAATGATGATGATGAAGCCTTCCAGTATATGAATTTTTTTTTTGATGGTACACCCATATAAATTTGTATCCAATTGTGTTTGTGGAAACATATTTCCACTCTGCACGCTCTAAATTTCTTTTTTTTCCATTGCAACGCCAATTGCCAACTGCGTGCCTTCCTCATGCCATTCAACTAAATGCTCAAAGTTATCCCTGTTTGCACGTTCTGGGTAAATTTTCAATGTTCGTTGCATGCCTTAGTAGGAAAGACTGGTTGCGCTCCTTTCAGCCTGGAATTGTCTCCAAATGCACGCCCTTGGAGAAGCCTGACTACGCAACCCATGGAGGACATCTCTGCTAACTCCACGCACAAAAATTCCCCTTGCCATGCTAATTCTGTGCACAGCAATTTGCATCTCTCGTTAGGCATAGATTCTGATTGATAACTGGACTGATGTTGTAGTGCGTGCAGAATCCACATCTTGCTATATGGATAGTGCTGGCTAATGTTTCCAAGCTTCTGCATTGGACTGTCAATTTGTTGGCCATCCCTTTCTTGCTTCAACAACGTCGCATGCTTATGCCTTTTCAAACTTTACATCCAGTTTGAATTTTCAATGGCTTTGGTGGGTATTTTGGATGGGTCCCATGCTCATTTCCACTTGCAAGGATCTGACAGCAGGTGCTAATTTTTGTCCAAAGCTTATGAACAACTAGGCGTGGCCCATCAACTGCCAGCAACATTGATTTGACATTTGATGTCAAGCGCTGATCATGGCTCATTCTGGTTTTAATTCTATGGCTATTATTATTTAAAATCCAATCCACTATCATCAACCAAATCCAGTTAAATAATTAAGTGATCCTGAAAACTTCAATTGGAATTTAGTTCCTAGAACATTAAGCTCCTCAACTGCGCGCTCATATATCCTGCTCCTAACTGCACTCCAGGGGCAACTTAACACACTATTTACGCTCTCTTGTGGGGAAGGTTCTAACTCGTGCAGTCTGTCTGTTGACACTATTGGCTAGTGGCATCACTTTAGAGATGGTTGCGTGGAGAGTCCAAATGATAGAGACTAGGGGTGCAACTTAGGTAGGGTATCCATGAATCTAACCAAAACTGACCAATTTTTTACAGGGTTTCACCTTTTGACCCGAAGGGTAGAATCAATTTTACCGTGACTCACATTCATTTTTAGGGTAGCTTAGGTTCAAGGCATTAAGTATTCAACCCGACCCGCATGAATTATTAAAAAAAGTACTAAAAGACTTAACAAGCTAACACAACTTGACTTAATTTATAGTTATATGTATATTTCATACTATTACATGGTATGTACATTTATGTTTTAAAGCTTAAAGATTACTCAATGGATTTTTCTCTTATTCTTTAATAAATTGCTAATTATCTCTACCTTAGTATTTATAATGGGTGCAATATCAAGTATAATTAGAATATCTTGTGGACATGAGGTAAGCAAGCAAAGGTTTTAAGTCTAAACTTTTATTTGTATTTTATGGCATGTTTTCTTTAATTTGAAAGAATGTTCTTTATTTATACTTAGATTATATATAATTAGGCTATACAATTAGTTGATAATTCAATCAAACTTAGTTTTGAAGGAACCAATTTTGTTCCGAAACCAATTCAACTCGATTTAAAAAAATGTAGAGTAGGTTCGACTTCAAACCGAACCGACCTAAATATGCGGTAGGGTAAGGATTTTATAAATTGGGTTAAGGTAGGGTCAACCAAGAACTGACCCAAACCGCTCTAATACAGATGATGTTTTTGTCCATCAGTCTCTAGTTATGTGTCTTGCTAGCCACCAAATTGGTTTCACCCATTTGATTTTCCATAGCCCCAACATACACAAATAGGATAATCCTGATACCACATCTCTCACCATCAAAGAAACCTATAACAAAATCCACCTCCCCATCAACACTTACATATTCCGTTAACCCTATTTTTCAACCTAACCATGCAACATCTACTCAACCTAAATCACCCTCACCCACTCCCGAAGAAACTTCATCTTCCAAAGAGATTTCTCCCTAACCTACTTCACTGAAACAGACTTCACCAACCCAACAACAACTTATCTCAATTAAAACTCATCCTAACCATTAATTCCTCTCTTGAGTCTTCCCCTAAGCCCATCCCTCTACCCGCAATACAAACTAAACTTCAATTCTCCATTTCACAACCAAAGTCCACAACCAATGCACCCATCCTTATGCCCTATTCTGAATTTTGAGCCACAATAAGAGCCACACTAAAGTCATTCAAAAGGGTAAAAGCTTCTCAGACATCATATATCCCTATTATGAAATGGAAGATAAATACTACACTTATAGGATTCAATTCCTTCCAGAACCTTTAGCCTCTATTCCAAAACTACATCCACCTAAGCAATCAACCCCAATACCTGCCACTCCTATACAAGCTAAGACAACCCCTAAAACAATAGTCTTGAACTCCTCTCTCTTAGCAAACCTAGGTAAGAAAGTTAGGAAAAAGACTACTATGTCTAAAAGACCAATAAGCCGCAAATCCAAACCCTCCACTAAAACAACCCCAACCTTACCTAAGCTTCCAATTATAAACCCAAAAGGTTCTACCTATCAAAACCTTCCGCAATTCTCCACTTGATCACCAACCCAACCTCAACCTATACCCACTACCTTTACCCTGAAAATGATCTCCCACTCCTCAAACCCTTAACACCAAACTTATAACAAAAGAAGACCTAAGCAACTGGTGGTTCATTTTTGAACTTTTTCTTTTGTATTTTTCTTCTTTTGTAGTGAACTTCTTTTTTCTTGATATAAAATATTAATGAAATATGTTCAAGGCATAAAAAGCACTCTTTTTCTATAATGCCCTATACCCACACCCTAAGCGTTTTGACCATGTCATACCAAGGTCGATGCAGGATGCTACCATCTTATATTCCAGGAAAGGAATCTACCAACCTACCACTAATCCAACAAGGTCTCTCCTAAAATATAAGGCATCTCACTTATACAATCATACACCATATACTACCTATGCATCCATTTATCACGTGAATCATAAAAGTATTAATCATAAAATACCAACAAGTATTAAATACCTTTCTGACATCATTATGCACAAAATTCATATAACAGGCCCATAACCATTACTATACTCGACACAACCCCGAATCGTGTTAGCACCGTGATGTCAATGAGTATATCTGGCTTATTACAACATCCATCCATAATTTATCATTATTACATGCTAATACATTTTCTTATTCATTAAATATGCATTTGGCTTTACAATTATACATCAATGCATCTATCAAATAAAATTATACATGTGAAATTTATACAATATGAATATATTTATATATACAAATTCTAAACTTAAATAATATCTTCTATAGCTTCATTGCTTGACTTGCCAACTAAAAATATAAAATAAAGGAGTGAGCCTAAACAGGCTCTGTAAGTAGGCAGTCAAATGAAAATAATAATAATTAAATTAAAACATATGTTTTGCTATTCCACATAAGAAAATATAAGTATAACATTCATCACTCTTGCCAATCCTTGCCAATCCATGATGTCATCTTGATCTCAGACATCTATTCACAAGAATAAGCATCCATATATACATATACAAGAATCTGGGAATGTACATGATTTCCCATACTAATTCAATCAACAAATAACATATCAGAATAGCAACAAAGAATTCAATAAGACACCACATATCATTTCAACCATGCCTGATACAATCAAATGGGATAATCCTTATCCCCATCAAGACCATCACATACTGTCATACATAATATTCCACTTAATCAGGGATTTCAACTATCTCTTACTATACATATACTCATGTGATAGAAAACACAGTATCCAAATCAAGGGGTATGCACTCATACCCACACTAGGAGAACACATCAAAACATATATATTAGCAGTCGTTATCCCCATCCATACAGTTCACAAAAATACGACAACCTACTTACCTCATGTGAATTAGCACTCTCCACAAGGCCTCAAGCTCCATCATTTGGCTTCCAATCCATATCCTAAACGGTATTGTATAATATAAGTAATGATGTGTGTCTATAATCCATTCTACATTTATGTCTTAGATAATAACAGTTCACATCAAATTATTTCAAGCCAACTAAATATGGTTTTTAGGTGCCAAAATTAGTTCATGCATCTATCCAATTAGCGAGATGTTTTCTAATTCATTTTAAGTGTCATTTGTTCACTTTAGTACACCATATTGTTGTCAACTTTTCCATCATGCTTTAACCCTTCATTTAGGGTGACTAATATGTTGGTTTAAGGTCCATTCAATGGCTATTTTAGGGCCACAAGATGGTCATCTAATTCTATCATGGTTGCCATGTGAGCATTTCATCAAACATTTATCTTGCAACATCCAAACTAAAATTTTCAGCAACTATTACTCCTTTAGAATGCAGTTCCAATTACAATTAACACTTGCTTAAGAATCTTGATCATATAATAATCATAAAAATTGATTTCTAATCCATTAAACTCTCTCAAATTGCTACCCATGTCCTTACTATATTGTTGTCCATTTGTTTATTCCTAAGGCATTTTATGAAATATGTGATGTTTACCATATGTATTTGAAAATTCAGCAACTTATGGTCATTTATAAAATGATTCCAAATATATACCATCATTTATTAACATCCTTTAAAACCAAAATAGATGATAACGAGCTCATTACATCCCTTGATTCATCATTCTTTTCCCCAATTCACAAATTACACTGTTCATACACTATAGTGTTGTTGTCCAATTCATTATTATTACCAAAACCCATTCCCACATTCAAACAAGTTGTTGTCCACTTCATGGGCAACAACATATGGGGACTCCTCAAATCCAATCTCACTCATAATGTTGCAATTCATATACTAATTATTTTCCTCATAAAAATTTGCAAATAATCATATTAAATCTCCCCCAAAATAGTCCCCACAAAATTGCATAAACCCTAACAAAATAGAAATAAAAATATGGTTGGGAACTTCACTCACTACAAAATTTCTTGTTATTTCCCCTCCAAAATGACAATCCAAGTTGCATCTCCACATCCTTTCCATGAATTGCAAGGAGGTGGGTTTCTTAGAAGGAAAAATAGAATTTTTCGCTTTTCCCTAACACCCAAATAGATTAATTTTTGGTGCTCTTGATGTGTAGAGGTAGTTGCACATCCAAAGGGAGTTTTTCTAAGCAAGAAAGTGAAGGAAAATGAGGCATGGAGAGCTAGGAAAAATAGCAATAGCTTGTGGGCATGAGGAGAGGGGTGTGGGTGTGGAATGAAGAGGGTGGAACACTATAAGGGTTAGCTCCTTTGGTGCTTTGCAGGTGCACGCCCCCATGATGCACATGCAACCCTAAATCTTCATTAATTTCATCAATTAATGTCTTCAAATATAAAAATTAAGTTAACATAACCATTATCACACATATACACATTAATTACATAAATAATTTCCTTCAAATGAATAGAAATAATATCATTTAAGTCATAATGACCTTTATTCACCCTCTTAATAATTGAGCCTCAAATGTCACAAAAAATTTAACAAACCATTGCAAATTCCAAATTATACACATATATTTATCTCAATGGATCTTACGTATAATTTTTCAAAATTATTTTGCTTAATTAATACATTAAATTCCAAAATGATCAACTTTAATCTTGTTATTTACGTCCTTAATTATCCACCAATAGTAGTTTTAGTAATTTGGGAATAAGTTTCTCATACTAACTCTGAATTAAGTTATTCTTATTTCATTAGATAGATAATTTTAAGGGAAACAACTTTTATGTTGATCACTTTTTCTAAATCAGCCTTCATTTAGAGTCGTGGATCCTCAAAGTGACGCCTTTTTTATTTGGAGATGGTTATAATGTTTCATCTATAAATCCTCATATGGACTTGGAATTAAGTGATTCTTGATTCATTAGAAATATAATTTTAATATGTAAAACTTTTGTGTTAAACACCGTTTCTATTAAAATTTATACACGAGTGCACTTTTTACATTTTCAGCTTCTTTAACATATATATTCTTATGCTCAATACACAATTCACCTCATATACAACTCCTGTATTTAATCCTTCCTTAAGTATGATATATGCTCATATTAAATATCAAAATCACATTAAAAATTCATAATAACCTCGTTAAATAATTAAAGGTCATACCGATTCATCATCACCTTTATACATAATTAACTACCATTAACATCATATCCGACTCTAGCTTATAAGAACATATATCATTACTTTGCTTTAGATTCAATTCAAGAATAAAATTCCTCCTTGGTTCATGTACCTACTACTTAGAACAATACCTCACCGCTATTACTTCAAATTTTAATTCCTTGGGTATTACATTTTCTCTATTACTTGGTACAATATGCATAATTCATAATACATGCACATTTAATTATCATTCATAGGTTAATCCCTCATTTCTTTTTTATTATGACAAAAAAGAGGAGAAAGAAATGATTAAAAGCGCATATATAGCATATAATTAAGTGGATAAATTCAAAAGTCATTTGAAACTTGAAGGACTAAAGAAACCAAGATCAAGTCCTTAACAAAGCTCTTCCAAAAACAAACAAATGTGTGCATATTCTGGGTAAGCCACTCGAACTTAGAGCATTAACCATTGATAATTCCAACAATAATATTATCTACATAAAATAAATAGCTCTATTACAACTTAATTGTTAGCCCCATTTAGAAGGTAGTTCAAGTGCGAGGGGTGAATTGAGCTTTTAGAATTTCTAGTCAAATAAGAATTTAGTGCTAAAATAAAATAGACAGATATCACACAGCACACAAACATAGGTATTTTTATAGTAGTTCAACCCTTCCCTTGATACCTACTCCACTTTCAGTTAGTCTCACCATTGCACTCAGGTTCCACTAAACACTTGTTGGTTTTCACAAGCTATCCAAACACTCTTACAACTAGTTTCTCAATAGCTAACCAGAAGCTCGACAATCTTTTAGTAAGTCTAACTTACTTGCTGTAAATGATGCACATAGATAGCAAGCCCCTTGCTTGCTAAAATAAAATAACTTAATGGTTGTACAGAAATAAAGGCCTCTAAGATAGGCAAATTTACAAATTTAAATGCAGATATAATAAGAATCAAACAATTAAGAACAAATAGATCAAACTCCAGATAAATTATTGTAGTTATAAGCTTTGAATGCTTGAATGGGAATGTAGTGTAGTGGAGTTGAAATCCTTAGAAGAAAACTTTAACGTTAAAGTAAATGCTCTCTTTAACTTCACTTGTTCTTTGAACAGTCTCTTATTACTCCTTTTATACTAGGATTTGAAATTTGCCCTTTGGAGAAGACAACGTTCAATAAATGTGAGTGAATCATTTGAGATCTTTTGACCGTTGAAGCATTCTTACAGCTTCATGAATTATATAGTGAAGACTTTAGCATGTCTGGAATGGCGGAATGCTTCATTGGAAGTTCATACTATTTGATGTCATCACAACTTTGGATCGTTTGAAGCAGTAACTTCATAACATCTAAAGTCATGCAACTTGTGCTCCTTGTGACTAACTCAAATTGGCTTTGTATGAAATTCTTCATTATGTCTAAAGTAGGTTCTTTGAAATGTTTGAAGCAGCATGAATTACTTAGTCACGCGATCTTGAACTTTAGCTTCTTTTAAAACTAGCTTAACAATGTCTCAGATAAAATTTTAGCATGTCTAAAGCTTGCCTCCGTAATGTCTAGAGTTATGGGACTTAGTCACTTTTGGACTTTTGAAGCTTCAGACTTTGGAGATACATTATGGACTTGTTTCAGCACATCTAAAGTAAATAATTTCATAACTTTTGAAATGACATTAGACTTTCAGTGTTGTGGCTTCCTACTTTAGCACGTCTAAACTTGGCTTCATAACATCTAAAGTGGCATGCAGTTCTTCTGAAGCATTGTCTCAAGCTTTATTTCATCCAAACTTAGGCATTTATCCTTATTTACTTCAACAACATGCTTCACCATGTCTGAAGTGGTTTTGAAGCTCTTGTCAACTGTAGTTTGACCTTGGTAGCTTGGATCATACTTTTGAAATATTTTGGAGGTTGTTCTAGACATAGATTTTGTGTTATAGTCTTCATTCTTCAGACACAATCAACGTCTTTGTATCTTGAGTTTGTCATTCATGATTTCAAATGTGTCCCTATACGTTTAAAATTCTCTTCTAAGTTTAGGTCATTCTCTTTCTTGAGCATTTACATTTTCTTCCTTCATAAACAAGTTGTTATGGATCTTATCTCTGATTTGATCTTAAATGTGTTGTCCATGTATCTAAAGTTACTTCATTGAATATGATTTATATATGAATCACGGCACACTTGGGAACATAATTGTCAGTACCTTAACCATTCACTTACATGTTTTTGCTCATTATCAAAACTTGGCTGGTTAATTATATTCATCATCAAAATCAACCCAAGCAAAGTAGGTTTGGATCAACATTCTCCCTTTTTTTGACAATGAAAAAATATTTTAAGTGAATTACCTTTCAAAAATATAAATAATGTATAACACAAAATGGGAACTAAAAAATATTCTATTGAAGACATGTAGCTCCCCCTGAATAAGTGCATTTCTAAAGATTTTGGAATAACTCCCCCTGAATGAATGCACTAAAATGAACTTTAATTCACTATTTCTCCCCCTTTTGTCATAATCAAAAAGGCATAAGAGGGAAAGATAATAGGCATAGAAACTACAAAAGAAATTCATATATAGATAAACATTCAAAAATTGTATTTCATTAATGAAAGAATGATGTATACAATGTACAATTACAACATAAATGGATACAAATAGAAGTACAGATGACAACGATGTTACATACAAAACAAATACATGGAGAGGAAAGATAAAAATGTGTAGTAGCTATTGGGTAGGTTTGGGTTTCTTGGAGACAGGCTTTTGTCTTTTGAAAGATGCCCAAAAGGGTGTTTCAGAAGTGACCAAGGATGATAATATAGAGGAGGCAGAGGTGGACTGAAGAGGAATGGCAAATGGGGGATCAAAGGGTAGAATGATTTTAAGGCAAGCTATGTTGGCAGGAATAAGCAACTCAAGGAAGGCCAGGAGTTGGTTTGCTTGGAGAGAATAATTATTTGCAACCACCCTGCGAAGGTATTCCTCTTGGAGGAGGAGGTTGGGAGGAGGTGTGGAAAGCTTGGATGGAATTTGGGATTTGGTTCTGCAAGGAGGTTTAGATTTGGATTTGGAAGTGGCGTGCAATTCTTTTAAAAAAGAAGCTTTATTTACATCTGAACTTAGGCATTTCTCTTTATTTACTTTAGCAGCATGCTTCACCATGTCTAAAGTGACTTTGAAGCTCTTGTTTGATGTCAGACATATTCTTCAACTATAGTTTAGCCTTGGAAGCTTGGACCATACGTCTGAAACATTTATGAGGTGTTGATCCCAATCTAAGGTAGCTCAAGAAAGAGGGGGGGATTGAGCTTTTAAAATTTTGGCCAATATAACATCAATATGCTAAAAAGAATAAGGAGTAAATCACGCATTTATAGAGGTTCGGCCGACAACATTGTACCTACTCCTCTCTCTGAGTTAGCCTCACTCACTGCACTCAAGTTCCACTAATCACTTATTATAAACTTTACACATGTTGGTTTTCAAACTCACCAACAAACCTATACATGTTGGTTTCCAAGCTTACCAACAAACTTATACACATTGGTTTCCAAAGTAGACTAATAAATTTGTACAAGACCGGCGAGCCCCTTGCTTGCTATCATGAATCATAATAGTTGTGCAAATAAAAATGCCTCTTACATAAGGCTAATTTTATACAGAATTTAAAGGGCAATAGAGATAAATATATTATAATAAATAAAGAGTTTATCAGACCATTAAGCTATTGCAGAGATTGAGCTTTGAATACAGGCTGCTTTTTGCACTATAGAGTTGGAAGAAAAAAGTTAATGATGAGTAAATGCTCTTGTAAATTCTTTTGGAAAATTCTTCTACTTTCTAATCTCTTTTTGGAATGACCTCTCTTTACTCCTTTTAAACTTGGATTCAAAATCTTCCCGTTGGAGAAAATGACATTCATTAAATGTGAGCAAATAGTGAAGATTTTCTGCCTATTGAAGTGCTCTTGTGGGTTCTCTATGTCTGAAGACACTTTGGCAATGTTCAAAATGAACAACTATGTTCAAAGTTAAGATTTCAAACTTACTTTAACCATTCAACTTGTGTCTATTTTTGTTTAGCTATGTCCAAATATGAGTTTCTATGTTTGGAGTTAAATTTTGGATTGACGGAGGCATGAATTACTCTTAGCCACACAACTGAATTTTGGCAATGTCCAGAAGTGAGCTGGCAATGTCCGAAAATTTTGAACTGACCGACCTTCCAATGGCAATTTCCAAAGCTTGGCACTTGGAATTTTTGGATTTGGACTTCTGAGATGCATTGGACTGTCTTTAGCAATGTCTAGAATTGGTTCCGTGGTGTCCAAATTGGGCTTTGAAGTTCCAGCGTCTTGGCTTCTTGTTTAGCATTGTTCATACTTGGTTCTGTATCCTAATTGGTTCTGCTATGTCCAAACTTGGTTTTGTTATGTCTGAACTTCTTCAGTGTCCGAACCTTTTTTTAGTCTAGAACTTAGTTCTTTTCTCCTTTTAGAAGCCGTGTTTCTATTCAAGCTTAGTTATTTCCTCTTTTTAGAAGCCTTGTTTCTGTTCAAGCTTGGGCATCTATTTAATTTGCTCGGCAGTGCTTGAGACATTTTTAGGAAGATGTTTCAAATACCTATCTTCAAAGTTTTAGTTCTATTTTTTCTCTTTGAGAATTTATGTTTTTTTCCTTATAAATTTGTGAATCTTATCTCTAATATGGTCCTGTATGTGCTGTCTACTTATATTATTTCCCTAACATATTTTTAGTTACTGTGCACTTAGAAAATTCTTATTAGTAGCTTAAATGTTCACACATATGTTTTTACTCATCAACAGAACTTGGTTGGCTAAACATATTCATCATCAACATCAATCCAACTAACGATGTTTGGTTCAACAATGTCCCCCTTTCTGATGATAACAAAACATTTGAGTTTCAAGAAAGATAAATCATGTATTCCTGATAAGAAATAAAATAAAATATGGGAACTAAACATAGATGTGTTCGTTCATAACAACACATATGTAATAGCTCCCCCTGACAAAGTGGATCTTTAACAAGTTTTTCTAATCTCCTCCTAAATGAGTGCACCAGTTTCTAACATGTTTTATTAAACATACAATTTCACCCCCTTTTTATTTAAACATATTTTATTGAACATACAACTTCTCTCCCTTTTTATCATTATCAAAAAGTCATAAGGGAAAGAAAAACATATGCAATACAAATTGTGCATTGAGATGAAATACTCAGAATGAACATAAAAAGATAGTTCATTGTATTTTAGTACAAACAAAAGTACATTCAAATTTATTTCAATATAAACAGAGTTCTAATTTAACATTGAAAATTGTAGCAAGGATGGGATGGATGGAAGAAAAGGTGGGTTAGAGAGATTGAGGTGGAGCCTGATTATGATCCATCAAAAAGTTTGGAATCTTATGAAGATGGTTCTGGTAATCTCCAAAGAACATAATATCTCTTGTAGATATCCATTTAATTCTCTTAACTTCTTTTTTAGAGACATCACTAACTTCATCAAATCCAACAGAAAAATTATCTCCAATCCAAAACATCTCAATAACTTCTTTGTCCACATTACTTCACCTCAAAGAATTAAGCTCTGCACATCTTTCACTTTTTCTTCCTCTATTTCTGATTTTCATTACACAAATTGAGTTCTCTCTCCTACTTTTTCCATGATAGTGAATGGATGGGGATGAATTAAATAGACATAGTTATGAACAGTATTGCAATTTCTAAGGAATCTTTACAAGGTTCTAGCATATTTTTGAGAATATTTGAAATGAATATTTGCTAATAATGGTTAAGAGATAAGCATTCCAATGTAGAATGTTTAATTCCAATGAAAAAATGAAACTTTGTCTCATGAATGAAGGTTTAGGCACTATCGGAAGATAAGCAATAAGACTTAGTATTTCAAACACAAAAAGGATTTAGGCTCAGTGCAGAATCATAATTTTAGACATAGATGACTGCGTTTAGAAATAGAATTTCTAACAGAAGTTGGATATTATGAAGTGAAGTTTCATAATGTCCTCACTTCATAATTGTAACACCCAAGGTTTTGAAAAGGAGGAAATTTTTTTGTTTAAACTTTTATTTGGGTATTTGAGAGGATTTGAAAGAGAAGCATATGAATTGTATTTGAAATTTAATATGAGTTAAGTGAATTTATGAGAAAATTATGATGAGTTAAGTTATGGGGTTAAATATTGATACGATATTAGTATTTAAGGGGGATTCAAAATGTACTTTAATATAATTTCATTATGTCAATATGTCACTATTAATCAGTGATTAAATACCTGAGAGAAATTAAGGTTTAAATGGAGAAAAATCCACTAATCAAGGGACAACAAGTCATTGTCTCAACATTAGAAAAGGATGTAGCGGCATCATTTCAAAGGATGGGAGAATTTTTGGCATCTAGAAGGTGGATGTTGTGGCATCATATTTGGATGCCACAACACTGGACTGGATGTCGCGACACAGGGTTTTAATGCTGTGGCATCAGTTCTGTGATGCGTTAGAGCACCAAAAAATTTGACTTTTAAAAGGGGGTTTCGTTCAATTTTTTCTAAAACCCCATTTTGTTCTTCTTCCCCATGCCCCAAACTCTCGCTCCTAAGCCTGTTTAGCATGATGTTAACTGGGATTTAGCTAGAGGATTTGTATTTTGGTGAGAAATTCAGTGTTTTTTGATGGAGATTGTGAAACTCAACTGTTGGGTTTGTGGATTGGGAAAGAAGATGCTATTTGGTGCATTTGGTGGAGCCTCTTTAGAGTATCGAGCTTGGATTTTAGCTTGGAAATTATTGTAATCACCTCCCTTTTTTCATTAAATTTCATTTTTGTGATATTAGGATTTTAATGATTCAAATTATAATTCCTCGCAAGTGTACAGATGTATAGCAGTATAGTGTGCAATGCAAGGGTCGATCCCATAGAGAACAGTCAAACTGACTTAATCAATTTTAATTACAGAATTCTCCTAACCTTAAAAAGAATGTATTTATAACTATATGAATATGAGTAATGATTGGTGTAATTTCATAATTTCAGAAACTTAATGGAATGAAAGTAAATCAATGGCTAAATATAATGCAAAGAGATTAGAAAAATGCAAAAGTCTAGGGATCCGATTTCACCATTAGATGATACCCCTTTGCTAATGAAATATTGGATTCAATGCCTCACTTGGGTTCGTTCTGTCAAAAGTAAGATTACTACGATCAGGTGTGCAGGTTTAAATCAAGTTTTTTCACTTGTTCCAATTACTTATGGTGTGTCGCATAATTAAGGTGAAAACCCATTAAGCTCAAGAACATAAGAACTAAAATAATATGGTTTAGCATATGGTATCTACCTTAACCATCTATCCTTCTCATTCAATAGAGCTCATGGTTTAGCATATGGTGTCTACCTTAACCATGCTTTGATAATTAATCTAACTTATAAGATTGGTGATCAAGTAATAAAACAAGTTAAATCATTGAAAATAACATCATGAATGTAACAAAACCATATTGTATTAATAACAAACAATCCATAACAAAGAGTATAAAAAAGGGTTACATCTTCACCCTAGAAAAAAGATTTAGTTCATAAGAAAAACTAAAATAACTCCCTTAGACAGGATGATCATAATGAAGAACATCTTCTCTCATTCTTCTTTCTTACTCACAATCCCTCCTTTTTCTCCACAAGAAAACTCGTAGAAGTCGGCCTCCAAACCTTAGAAATAACTCTCAAAACAGAAGTGAGAAATTTTTTCAAAAATCCTAAATTTTTCCTTAAAAACCCCATAGTTTACGCAATGTGAAAAATCCGCAAAAAATATTGGGCCACCACAATCATCGGCAGCACCATGTGAGGGTCAGTGGCACCGGCTTGGCTTCTCCTTTGCAACTTGATTTTTTGCTGCTTTTCAGCTATTTTCTTTTCCACCCTTCAAGCTTCTTCTTTTCCTTCCATTTTCTTTTCTTTTCCATCTTCAAGACACCTTGGAAAATTCAATAAATAAATATGAAATCATTTAAAAGAAATAAAGATTTACAAATAACTAAGCTTAAACATCTGTAATGTAAGTGAATGAAATTCACTCATCAAATACGCCCAAACTTGCTTATTTGCTCATCCTCGAGCAAAATAGAAACAAAAACATAAAGGACATAACTATAACATAGTAATAGCACATAAACTCACAAAGGACATAATGAACATTGATCTTAGTCATTCATCAAAAACCTCCATAAAATAAGCATAATTAAGAAGAAATATAAAGATAACACATATGTCTTTCAATTTTTAATCTGAGCCTTTTCCTTTCCACCTTAGATTTCATGTGCATGTGCAAAAATTTTTAGCCATTTCAATCTACATCTTTTCAAACTTACATTCATTCAAGCAACTGAGTAATATATATTCAAAGCAACCTTGAGAATTCACAAATTAAACCAAAGAGACTGATTTAGATGAGCATTTGATATTTTTGTGGGCTCTATTACTATCACATTCCTCATATTTTTTCTTTTATTATTATTATTTATTTATTTTATTTTTGAATGTGATCCCCCCTATTACTTGAGTTGTATTACTATCACACCCCCAAACTTGTTTTCTTTCTGAATCATAGAGATGTGTGATTCCCCCCAGTTGCTTGACCTGTATTACAATCACACCCCCAAACTTGTTTTCTTTCTAAATCATAGAGATGTGATCTCCCCTATTGCTTTGGCTATATTACTATCATACCCCCAAACTTATTTTCTTTTTGAATCATAGAGATATGATCCCCCCTATTAACAAAGAGTTTTTACACTTTTTTTTCTTTTATCTTATCTAATGCTTGTCTTGACATAGTTACAATGCATTCTAAAATCAGAATTGAACCATGCATACTTAGTCTCCTAAACTCATGCTAAGCATTCAAAAATTTCAAAAGAAATGGCTAATACACCGTCATTAATGTGTATAAGGAATCTGTAGTAAATTAGACTAAGGATCAAGTCAAGCATTGCTGACATAATGATTTCCATCATTTTCAACTTAACTTGGGCTATTGTCAAATGTCAAATACATGTCATAGGTTTGATATGATGAACTTGATCAATGTTCAAAACACATAACTCAATCTAATAAAACACTCAACATAAAGATATAAACATAATATATAAACTATTCAAACTAGACAAACTAACTAAACACGCAAGACACAAACTAAACAAACTGTAACAACCCCTAAACTTAGACAAAGACATCCATAAACAAAAACAAATACTAGCACCCCTAAACTTGAACATAACATTACCCTCAATGTAGAATAAAGCAATGAAAAATAAGGACTTCCCTAAAATGGATCAATCACTCTTCTGAGCTTTCACTTTTTACCCAAATAGAAGCTTCTTTTGGCACATAAGGAAGTGTTGATGGAGGTGGGAAGACAATGGAGTTGTCGCCTGGTGATATGTTGCAACTCTGGAGCATGGCAATAACAGTATTGTTGCAGTCCACCATATATTTGTACATTTTTCACTGGTCCTTCATCATTTGCCTCGTATAACATTGAACACCCACTAGGCATGTTTGGAGATCAGCAAGTGAAGGTGCTTTAAAAGAAGACTCCCTCGTGGGTCTCTATTGGGGAGTGCTTGGTAGTGAAGATGAAGGACTCGCCCTTGCACTCCTACACATTGTCTTCTTAAATATATCTATAACTGCATTGTTGATTACTAGAAGAGGTTGTTGAAGTTACTCTTGGGTAGTGGTAGGAACTCAAGCCATGAGACACAATTGGTAGATGAATGAAGGGTGTACTAGTCCACTTGTGAGCCTCCCTATGATGAAAGAGATGATGGAGCATTTGATCACTTGGCCCACATCAATAGACAACCTCATCTGAATAACATAGTTGAGAACAGCTCACTCCCTAATAACATTAGAAACATGGTTGGAAGGTAATAGTTTTGCTAAAATGAAATAGTGACATGCCTTGCTTGTTGCTTCCAACTACCTTCTTAGAAAACTGATTACCTTATTATGCAGAGTCTTCCACTTGCTGCCTGATTGAGTAAGGTAAGATATAATAGCATTATAGTCCAGTCCTTGCTCAATACAAGCGGAGTATTCATCTTCTTCAATGTCATCCAACTCATAGACTTGGTTGATAGCAACACTATCAAAAGAAACCACCTTTCCACGCACCAATGCTTTAAGCTACCTCGGGTTTGCTCTGAACTATTCTTGGGCATTAGCATAAAACTCCCTAACCAATGGCACCACTCCCGCCTCTGGTTGAGCTATAAAGTGCATCTAATGCCAAGCTTGAATCAGGTTGGCTATATCACTTTAAATTATATCAAATCCTCTTTCTCTTATTCCTTCTTGATTCACCAGAGAATTTTTGAAAATGTCTTCCGCTCAATCATTGAAGAATGTGGGTTTAGGTGGTGCATTAGGCTCTCTTGTCCACCTCTTCCTTAAGGGTCCAGTACAATTAGATTTACTTGGAGGCATGGTAACAATACTAGAAGAAATGGAGTAGCACAACAATTTGGGCAATCAAAATGAAGCAACTCTACCAAGCTTCCTCAAGATCAAACCACACAACTCCACTTTACTTTGAAAGAACAACAAGCACGATCAAGAATATGTGCTCACACCACAAGATAAAGGTTAATTTCTTCACCAAGGCATTTCATCAAACATGTAGCATGCACATTGAAATTTCTCAACAAATGCCTTGATAGCTTCTCCAATTCAACCTCAATATACACCCGCTCCTACCACATACAATCTTGCAATATGTGCCCAACAAATACTACACAAAACCTAGCTCAATCAATCCATCAAATACTTGATGTGCACAACATCTAAAAAGCTCCATAAACAAAAGCCCAACTCCAAATCTTCTCAAAATACCACAAAAGCAAACCACTTCACCAATAATACTAATAGAAGAAGGATTGAGTTGAACCAAATAACTTACATGTGATTCCAAGAAGATGTGCAAGAAGTTGTCAAACCGATCTTGAGAAAATGGTGAAGAAGATGAATAGTGGAATTGAAGAGAAGAATCCAACGAGGGAAATGGAAAAGAGAGGATTTTGGGTGTGAATCTTTGATTTTTGGGATGATGGAATGGGGTTTGGGGTTATAAGGAAGGGTTTTAGAGAGAAGGGGAAAAGGGAGAGAAGGAGCTTGTGTGAAAAGGGGAGAGGGAATGGAATGGGCGTGCGTGCGTGCATTTGGGTTTTAAGTGGCCGGGTGGCGGCACCTGGTGGGCGCTGGCAGCTGCTTCTATGGGTGTTTGCAAGGTGATCTGGTGCCGATGGCATGACATAATGGGTTTCTAGCACCGGCAACACAACCTTGCTGCCTCCTCTTGCCTCCTTTGATTCTCCAATGCCTGAGGCACCTTATTGCTGCCTTGAAACTCTCTTTTCCATGCTACTTTAGCACCTTATTTGATCTCCTTGCTTGAAATTCTTATTTGTGCATTTAATCTATCAAACATAAAACAAAAATGTATTAAGTATAGCAAATAGGACAATATCTGTGTAAATAAACTACTTAAACTCCAATCAAGTTTATTTAAACTAATGTAACTAGCGTACTTTATTAATGCAAGAACATCACTACATCTAGAAAATTGAAAAGATTGAAAAATAAACAACTTGGGTTACCTACCAAGAAGAGCTTTATTTAACATTAGAGCAAGACAAACTCCTTTTTTATGAATTTTTAATTTCCCACACTTTGTTTAGTTGCAATTGCTTTTACTTGCTCTGGTTGGCTAAGCAACTTCCCAGGTCTATGACTCTATACTGCTTCTGCAATTTGTCCTAACTGAGTTTCCATCTTTTTCATGGATGCCTCCATGTTATGGAACCTGGAATTAATGTTTTGAAATTTGGTTGCATGATTCTGGAAATCGGTTTGTGTTGCTTGCATGAAACTCTACATGGTTTCTTCAAGTGTAGACTTTTTGGTTGAGTTTGAAATGAGGTTCCAGCTTGATTCTAATTTCTTTCATTATTTCAAGAGAAGTTAGGATGATTTCTCCAACTAAGGTTATAAGTGTTTGAGTAAGGGTCATCCATGTCCTCTGGTTGTAGAAGTTCATTACATTAGCTTGCTCAGCATCTTCTGCAAAATGTTCATATGAAGGGCAAACATTAGGTGAATTAACTAAATTACCACAAAAAGAACAAACCTATACTTGGAGCAGGTTGTGGTTGCTTCAAGTGCACCATCATAGAGCACATTGCCTTCATCTGCTTAACCATCTCTGACATTTCCATTGATAAATCAAAATTAGTATTCACTTCATAAAGTCCCCTAGATCTACCTCTTGCACTTTTCTGTCGAGAATTTGCTCCCAACATCTCATAAAGCTCATACGTTTCTTCCAAAGTCTTTTCTCCCATGGTTCCACCTGCGGCATTGTCAACCACAGCTTGGCATGGTTGTGCCAGTCCATCATAAAAAATTAGTTAAGCAACTCAAGTGGATATTTATGATGGGGGCATTGAACCAAAATTACTTTAAACCTTTTCCATGTCTCATGGAAAGCTTTACCATCCAATTAAAAGAAATTAGCTATTTTGTTTCTTAATTTAGCAGTTTTAGCATAAGAGTAGAATTTTTCAATGAACTTATTATAAACTGCTCCCCAAGTTGTCAATGAGCCAGGAGCTACTATCACAAACCATATCTTGGCTGCATCCTTCAAAGTGTATGGAAAACATCTCATACATAACTAATCTTCTGTTAGCCCTTGCAATAGAAATGTTTGGATGGTTGCATAGAAATCACACATGAAAGTCAACGGATCCTCTAAAGTTAACCCATGAAAAGATGAAAGCATGTTAAAATGAATATATTTCAAGTCATCATTTCTAGCATCCTCATCTAACACAATACATGAAGGTGAAATTCCTATATTAAGGCATGCAAACTCTTTCATTAATTATTGAGCCTGTTGAGCATGTTGGGCCTATTGAGGTTGCTGCACCTGTTGAGCCACTAGGTTCTCCACATTGTCAGTCATGTTTACTTCTTCTCCTTCGATTAAAATCTCTGTTTCAATGTCCACTTTATCAGCACGATTGTTTAATGAAAACAGAGTAGGATTCAAAGATCTCCTTCCATGCATTCACAATACTGCAACGGAAAGAAGGAAACAATTAAAAATAATCTTATATACAATTATACATAAAAAAATGACACAAAAAACTTGATGGTTAAAATTATAATTCCTTGCAAGTGTACGGATGTATAGCAGTATAGTGTGCAAAGCAAGGGTCAATCCCAAAGAGAACAGTCTATCCAGACTATTTTAATATTCCTTGCATATTTTAATTGCCTAGTTACTGAGTTTGCCCAAACTCACGCCTTCTTGTTTTAATTTTTTTAGTTAATAGGGGAAACAAGAATTCTAACTAAGGGTTGGAGTTGAAAAGCAGGATTTGAAGACAATTTCATTATGGCATAAGAATTTTAATTATAAATTCATAATGTGTATAAATCCAAAGGATATATGTAATAGGATGAATTGGCATGTCATAGGCATAATTGATTATGAAATGATGTATAAATTAAATGACTCTGGATATAGGTATTACCATCATGATCGGTCTCGATCTTGGGTAAGCCACTATGGTATGGGTGTGATTGTTTACATGCTAGTATTGTTGTATTGTTATTGGATTAATGTATTCCAAGTTCAAAATTTTAATATTTTAGGGGAAATTCTGCCAGAATTTTGGCAGATGTTCCCTAAAATTGGTAAAATTTATAGGAAAAATAATGAAAAATATAGGTGTGGGAAAATGTGATCTGAGCACCCCCGCCCTAAAAGTGAGAAAATTGTAATGAAATTACAGTGAAATAATGAGTGTCATGCCTCGGAAGTTGGGACATAATAATAATGTCCGAAAATGTCTTAATAGCTATCTGAAACAGCCTAAGTTACACACTCAAAGACTAGAATACACATATGGTAATTGAATTATAAAATAGAAAGAATATGCATTCAAATCATACAAACATATTCATAATGTGATGATCAAGAAAATAAGCATTATGCACATGGATCTATCACACCTAATTCCCTTCTAATCATATAAAATCTATCCTTTAGGAGTGCTTTAGTCAAAATCTCCCCTTGCTTTTTTTCAAGTTCTTGGTAGTCGTAACTCATGTGAACAGGTTTGCTATGATTTTAGTAGGTGGGGACATCTTTTCTTTTATCTTTGTTTATGAAATTTCTTAAATTGCTTCTAGCTTTCCTTTGGAAAATGGATCTGGATCTTCTATTTAGCATTGGCATGTCATTATCCTCATCAACTCCACTTGTTGAAGTTTCACTTTGTGAATCATTGTCTAATTCAGCTCTTAAGTTAGGGGGCTTTCTAGTTCATAAGAACTTCATGGGTCATAAGTGAACCCATAAGTTCTTTTACTTTCATTTTATCTAGGTCTCTAGCTTCCTAGATTGATTTGACGTTTGCCATCCACTGTCTTGGCAACAATCTCAATATTTTCTTCACCATTTTTGGGTTCTTCATATTTTTCTCCAAGACCTTTTAACCCATTAGTGATCTTTTGAAATCTTCTAAACATTTCTGATATAGTTTCATTGTCCTGCATATGGAAGGCTTTATATTCCTGCACAAGTATATTAATTTTGGTCTCTTTGATTTGATTAGTACCTTTATATGCGACTTTCAACTTGTCCCAAATCTCATTTGCTTAGTCACATGCAAAAATCTTCTCAAACTTAGAAGGTGACAATGCATAATAGATGTTATTATTAGCTTTGGCATCTCTCTCTACTAATACAATATTTTCAATGGTATAGTTATCTTTTGTGTCCATGACAATCTTGTCATCTTTAATGATTTGCCACAACTTGTAGTCAATGGCTATAAAAAAGTTTTGCATATGCATATTTTCCAGTACCCATAACTGGTGTCATAAAAAAAATGAGGGTCTAGTGGTTGATTGTCCTTCAACCATGGTGTTATAGAGTGTAATGGTCATAGGGATCACTTCAAGCAGTTAAAATATTTGGTTATCAAGAGTAACTATTGAAGTCAACTCTGATACCAATTGTTGGTCCCGATCTAAGATAGCTCAAAAGGGAGGGTGAATTGAGCTTTTAAAATTTGGCCAATATAAAATCAAGGTGCTGAAAAGAATAAGGAGTTAATCACACAACATAACATGCACTGGTATTTTATAGAAGTTTGACCCACAACATGATACTTACTTCTTTCTCTTAGTTAGCCTCACTCACTGCACTCAACTCTACACACATTGGTTTTACAAACTCACCAACAAACTTTACACATGTTGGTTTCCAAGGTCATTAACAGACTTGTATACATTGGTTTCCAAGCTCATCAACAAACTTATATACGTTGGTTTCCAAGCTCACCAACAAACGTATACACGTTGGTTTCCAAAGCTTACCAATAAACTTATATACGTTGGTTTCCAAAGTTGACCAACAAACTTATATAAGATTAGGAAGCCACTTACTTGGTATCCCAAACAATAATAGTTGTACAAACAAAAATGCCTCTTATATAGGTTGATTTTTTATAGAATTTAAAGTATAGCAGAGATAAATATATTGCAATAAATACAAAGTATATCAGACTCCCTTAAGCTATTACAGAGATTGAGCTTTGAAAGCAAATTGCTTTTTGTGCTGTGGAGTTAGAATAAAAAACTTAACGCTGAGTAAATGCTCTTGTAAATCCTTTAAGAAAATTCTTTTACTTTTTACTCTCTTTTTGAAATGAGCTCTCTTTACTACTTTTAAAATTGGATTCAAAATTTTCCCATTGGAGAAAATGACCTTCATTAAATGCGAGCAAATCGTGAAAATTTTCTACCCATTGAAGTGCTCTCGCGGGTTCTCTATTTCCGAAGACACTTCGGCAATGTCCGAAATGATTAGCTTTAAGATTTTGGACTTACTCGAACTATACAAATTGTCTATTTCATTTAGTTATGTGCGAATAAGAGTTTCTGTTTCCAGAGTTAAGTTTCAGACTGACATAAGCAGAATTGATCTTAGCCGCATAAAATTTTTGTGATGTCTGGAAGTGAGCTAGCAATGTCCAAAGTTAGAATTTTGGACTGATCGATTCTTGCAATGGCAATATCTGAAGCTTGGCACTAGAATTTTTTGGACTTTGACTTCTGAGACATGTTTGACTGTCTTTAGCAATGTTTGGAATTGATTCCACAATGTCCAAATTTGGCTTGGAAGTAACTTGGCTTCTTGTTCAACATTGTCCATACCTGGTTCTGTGTCCAAATTGGTTCTGCTATGTCCAAACATATTTTTTCAGTGTCCAAACCTTTGTTTGAGTTTAGAACTTAGTTCTTCTCTCCTTTTTGAAGCCTTGTTTCTGCCTGAGCTTGGGCATCTATTTAATTTGCTTTGGCAGTGCTTAAGACATTTTTAGAAAGATGTTTCAAATACCTATTTTGAAAGTTTCAATTCCATTTTTTTTTCTTTTGAGCATTTACGTTTTCTTCCTAATAAATTTGTAGATCTTATCTCTTATATGGTCTTGTATGTGCTATCTACTTATGTTGTTTCCATGACATTTTTTTGTTACTGCACACTTGGGAAATATTTATCAGTAGCTTAAATGTTAACTCATATGCTTTTGCTCATCATCAAAACTTGGTTGACTAAACATATTCATCATCAAAATCTATCTAAGTAAAAGATATTTGGTTCAACAAGAGGTTGTTCCAGACATAGGTTTTGTGTTTCCAATCTTCATTCTTCAGACATATTGAACTTCTTTGTATCTTGAGTTTATTTTTCATGATTTCAGACATGTCCCTGTATATCTAAAATTGTCTTCTAAGTTCAGGGTCATTATCTTTCTTGAACATTTATGTTTTCTTCCTTCATAAATAGATTGTTGTGGATCTTGTCTCTAATATGATCTTGAATGTGTTGTCCACATGTCTGAAGTTACTTCCTTAAATATGATTTATATATGAATTACTGCACACTTGGGAACATAATTGTAAGTACATTATCCATTCACTCACATATTTTTGCTCATCATCAAAACTCAGCTAGTTAATTATATTCATCATCAAAATCAAGCTAAGTAAAGGAGGTTTGGATCAACATTAATGTCTACTTCTAAGAAAGGCACACTCAAATATTTAGTTATTATCCAAAATAGGGAGAATGTTGAGTCTATACCGCACAATAACTTAATTTGGATGATGAATATGAATTAATGACCAAGTTTTGATGATTACAGAGGCAAGGAGACCACTAAGAATTTTGTTTCCCAATTGTTATAGAGGCAAAACTGAAAAATATAGATTTTAGACAAAGGAATAAAAGCAAAGGTGTTTAAAGACTAAAATCAATCCAAAGACAAATTAGTCCTAACACATCCCAAAACATGGAAAGAAGGAAGAAGACATTTAAAGGCAAAGCTCCAACAAAGTTTTAATCTATAGAGGATAGTAAAGAGGACAAGTTCCTTCTAAATGAAGATCTTTGGAATAATATGAAAAATGTCCAAGTAAAATGATTTCACAAAAGAGACTATAGAGCAAGATATAGAACTCTGTAAAATAGTCATTAAAAAAATGTTTAAGTAACAAAGTTGCCAAGGAGTCTACAAAGGACAGCTTCAAGGACACAGAGGTTTCTCCAACTTGCTCTCTCAGAAACACTTCACAGATTTCTTCATAGAGGAGATGACAATAGATGTATTGGTCTTTGAATCATTGGCTTCCTATCATAGTGTTGACAGAGTTGTTGATAGAGGAGATCGTCAAGATATAGAGGTCTATTATTATTATTATTATTAATGGTCACCGACAATGGAGTTTTTTGATAGATTCTCTGCCTACTTTGAAAAGGTTTGTAGTTGCCATTACAACTTTTGCATACGTGCCTCAAAAGTAATATCTAACGGTCGAAAATTCAATGAATCAATCTCTAATAATTCCAATTATCCTCAAAACTCATAAATAAAGGATCCATTTGAAGGAGAAATTACTTTTAAGAGCTTTAAAGTGCTCAATCTGTCCATTTGCAAAGAGATTCAAAAATTTTCTTCCACAAGTGCTTATTCCATTGTGTTGAATTTCGAAATAAGTTTTCAAGCTACATCTTCTCTAAATCAAAGGAGCTTCGAGGCACAAAGATCTTACTGGGTAATATTTTTATTGGTTCTATGTTTCATTGTGTATATCTTAGCTTGCTCTAGAGGAACATCTTGTATACAAAACTTAGTTTTCAGTCTTATTAAAGGTATGGTTTCTATAAGTGGGATACTTGTAGAAAGGGTAATTTTGTTAGCTATGTGAATCAGTAGGTTTGCATTATAAGCATTGTAAGAGTTAGTTAGTAAGCTTAAAAAATCAATAAGATATATAAAAGATTGGTATTAGTGAAACCTAAGATAAAAAGTATCTTCAAAATGAATAGAAATTAAACTTAGGCCGAACCACTATAAAAATTCTTTAGTACCACTATAAAAATTCTTTAGTAACACTAAGGAGGAGACGAATAACAATGACACAATTTATACGTTTATCGTATACACTGACGCAATTTACACGTTTACGTACACTAACACAATTTACACGCTTACGAACATTTATCTCGACGTTCCCTCGTACATCAGTTGCATTTGTCCCAGCAAGTCACGTGGAGCGGAGACCAGCACGTGAATGGAATACCTGTCAGCATGGCGAAGCAACCTCCGCCCCACTAACTTGCACCCACCTTTTGCCGTCAGCCACTTTTTGTCGTTTCAGCGCGCCGGCATCCGACGCCATGAAAACGACACCCCGTCGGTCTTCTTTGGTCCTGTCAGATCACAGCCGTTCATTTCATATCACGAGTCTCCCCGGTTCTACGAAGCATGCATGTGGGGCCCACTCCTACCAGTAGGCGCACCTTGCAACATGTAACCCGTCCGGGGGATGAGATATCTTTAAGGTTCTGTAATCTTGAAAAATAAGGCCATGTAAGACGTATTTATATGCCACATCAGTCAAAGCAAATGTACAGTCGATATAACTAATTTATAGTTTATTCTAAATTCTCCTGCACATGGTCGCCGACGGTAGGACTGAATTCCTTTCGAATCCGAGGCTGATCTAAATGAATTATTTCCAACCGGAATGAGAAGATTTTGTGCTCACGATGCATAAACAGGGCTGTTTGTAAAAGTGATCATAGGATTCAGAAATATTCAAACAACGGTCGTGTACGAACGTTCGCAGAAATGGGCAGTACACCATTGGTTGCTGCGGATTTGGTGGCCTACTACATGCGACACGAAATGGTTATTAATTGTTTGTTTGGTAAGTTCACAGATGCAGGGGGGCATTTGAAGAAAATTAGGAACAAATTAATTGCCAGATCAAATATTAGCATCTCTTAGGTTAACTTTCCTTTGCAAAGATATAGTTAAGAATGAATGGACTACCTTTTTGGCCTTGTAACTCATAGCAGCTAGTATTGTCTTTATATTCTCATCATAATTACCTGGCGAGAACAAACATTTGCAAGCAATATGAAATTCTTGAAGTTTTCAAGCAGATTATTTCAATTCAATTTACATAGTTAATTCCCATGTTTTGAATGACATGGCAGCATATAATGCTCTCCTAATCCTAGTTGAAATATGAAGAAACTTGAATGAATAAATCTACCTCTAAGAGTCTATGTATTTTGTGAATAGGAAATGCTATACTACACATGTTTGTAATCTTTCTCAATCTACAAATAGTTGCACTATAATCTGTCTTTTCTACTAGGCCAATTGATGACATTGATTTTTTATTAAAAAGGAAGGTAGGTAAGTAATTTTACCCAATTTAGTTCATAAATCTTGTTAAATGCCATCAAGTTCTGTCAAGGTTGATCAAGCCCCATACATCAAGTGCTATCAATGATGTCAAGTCTAATATATGATTGATAAGCCAAGTACATAAAGCTCATCAAATACTATCAATGACGCCTAATGCAATCAAGGTGAGTCAATATGATAAAGTTCAACAACATAATTGATGTCAAACCTCATCAAGTGTTATTAATGACCTCAAGGTTTGTCAAACATCCTATCAATGATGTTAAGGCTTTTCAATATGGATACAACCCAATAATGTGATTGTCAAACCCAGTACACAAACCTTGTTAAGTACGGTTAAATATTGTCAAATGCTGTCAATGATGTCAAAATTCATTCAAACATATTACAAATATGAAATGACCAACATGCCCTCATTTTTGAAATGGCTTATGCTATTGGTGCTTCTAGTTTAACTACTCCCTTTGTGAATTAAGCTATATTAGTAGAGTTAGTTTAGAAAAATAAAGGTTCATTAAGTAGAAAAATGCCTCCATCCATGCTTAAGTCTTATTCTTTAAAAAAGGCTTATAAGCTCCTTTAAACATAGTTTATTTTGTTTTAGAAGGGCCTCTTTTAAGAAATTCATAACCTTCCAGAATAAGCAAAATCAAATAGGCCCTTAATAAACTTAACAAACCAGACATTCGATGATTTGGATTGCTTTGGATGTCCTAATATTTAAAAAAGGATTAGCTCTAGTTACCAATCAGTCCATCCCTTTTCCTCATAACAGATATGAAGCTTAGATTTTATTTATAAGATTGCTTTAAGTTGTCATAACAACTAAATCTTTCTATTGTGATACTTGCAGACAAAAGTTGTACAAGTCATGTGGCATAGCAAATTACTAGAACCACTTGGGAACGGGAGAAGGGGTAAAAAAGTTTGGCATACCAAAATGACCCTTTTCTACCCATTTGACTGTCCCTTTTAATATTAATATTACTATCAATCATACTTTTCTTCATAGTTACTATATCTTTAATAATTTTTTTTTATCTTTTCATACTAGAATTCTATTTATTGACTTTATTTTTAATCATTAGTTTTTAGTAAATTATATCATTCCTCTCTTTTTCTTTATTTTCTTTTTCTTTTTTTTGATATTTTTTTACTTCTTTTCCTCATTACCAAACTGATAATTAGCGCTTAAAGACAGATACTGCACCTTCGCTAAATAGTTCAGGGTTATCCTCTGATTAGAAAGGCTAGCAGAGAATACACAGATTGCAGATAATGTGATCTTGCAAAATTTCTTTTCTATTTGCTTTGATAAGTGCCCTATTTTTCAACTTCAGCCTTAGAGCCATCCCATCCCAAGGATTGATTACTGTTACTTGCTTTTGCAAGAAGTAAAGGCCAGGAAGAGGCAGAATCCGGACCACGCAATAATCTGGCTGAGGTGGAAGTAACCGAGAGAAAATTTAGAAAGTGAGATGCACGTGTCAACTGCGCGTAACATGGACTCGGGGCTCTTACCGTCAATGAAACGCCTTAGGGACCAAGTTTCTCACAATTCCTCCATATACAAATGCCCCCAAGACGGAGATGGTAAGGCATTATTTATTGAGGATTCTACGTTCATTGAAAGCTAGTGGATTTCAGGAATCTAACCACATATGCTGGCAATACCCTCCCTCTTTTTATGCCTGTGTGATAACAGCAGATAGAGAGAATTGGGTGGGAGAGACAGACATGCTTGCTTATGTTTGGGCGACCAATTGCCAGTCATTCTCAAAGTGGAAGAAGGGAGGAGAAGGGTGGTGCGGGAAGGAAATCGGGAGGGCGACAAAGCTGTTTGGTTGAAATTCAAGCAGCTAATCTTCTTTTTTTCCTTCCTTGCAAGGGCTAACGAAGCAACATCCAAGAGATAAAGGAGCAAGATTAAAATGGGTCTGAGTTCTAAACAAGTCTGTAATGGCGGATTGGATTGGACTCAGGTACAGAATGATCTTCCCTTTTAACTTCTCTTCTAGTATTGGTTTTTCCTTTTGATGTTTGGGTTTTTTCTCACTTGCTTTCAATTTTGGTCTCGCTGAATATTCTTGATTTGGAGCTATATATGGGTTTTGATGCTAAAAGTTTTCTTGGTCAAAGAGAGAGAGAAAGAGAGAGTTGATGCTTACTTAAAATCCTTTCTTCCGCTGACTTTCAATCAAATGACACCGAGAGAGAGCCTTTGCGTTTCTAATCAACTTTCATCATCACTTAACTCCTTTCTTTCAGTGACTTTCAATCAAATGACCGAGCAATAGAAGCCTTTGCGTTTCTGGTCACGTGTCATTCCCTCAGAAATCCGTGCACATTTATGCCTGGCTTACTTGCCTTTATTTAAGGAGACCTAACAAGCAAGCAGCCACTTTCCTTTCTTTTTTTTCCTTTATTACTAACTTTTTTTTTTCTTTCTTTCCGTATGTTTTCCATGTAAATTAATCAAGTCACGATCATCTCTTGCATTTCTTTTTTGAGTCATAGCTGCTAGAATGGCAACTAAAGATGGCTAGGTTTTTGGTCTCTGTTATATTACTCTTTACAGAACATGCTGCTACAAAATGGAGGTTTGGACCTTCTGGATACTCCCAAGCATTCACAGTCAAGGCCACAGCAGCCCCTGCAGTGTCCAAGATGCAATTCTATCAGCACAAAGTTCTGCTACTACAACAACTACAAAAGATCACAGCCTCGACACTTCTGCAAGACCTGTAGGAGGCACTGGACAGAAGGTGGTACCCTACGAAACGTACCTGTTGGAGGGATTCGCAAGAACAAGCGGCTCAAGACGTCAAACACTCCTAACACAGAGAAAAACACCAACAACGGCTCCCGTGCAGCAACCAACACCAGCAACAATATCATCATTCAACAGCAGCTTCATCCCTTCACGGATCAAGAAAACTTCTCCCAAATTCCTCAACCAGACCTGCGTGGGCCTCTCCTTCCTTTACATCCCGATGATACCACCAGAAACAATAGTAGCAACAGCAGCTTAATAAGGGCGTATTTTCCTCCAGTGTCTCAAATCTCGCACAGCGATCTTTCTTCCTCCTCGGAGCATTACTACATTTATAATCCAACTGTCGACAGCTCCACAAAGACTGAAATCTTTGAGAATGGATATGAGACTAGCCTCCTGACATATGATGAGCTGATGGTGTTGCCTATAACACCAATAAAGACAACGATGGCGACTACATCAGAAACGGCCAGAGGCACTTACCAGGAGCCAGATGGCTATTGGAATTGGGACGAACTTGGTGATCCCTGACAAGAATCTAGTCATCTCCTCATCTTTATCACCATGTTCTCATTGTAGTCCTCACGATGTTGTCATCGTTGTTTTAGTCATCCCTGTCCATCTTTCTAGTCCTTTACGGAGAATGTTGGAAACAAACATGAACAATCTTTACTGTTTATTTAGATATGCTTTTATGTAGGTTCATATTAGAATACAAAGTTTGCTTTAATAAGTAATTTATGTTGCTTAGAACTATTCGATTATGTAATATGCATTGCAGTAGGTTGTTATGATCGTTGAAGCATTGTTATAAATATGGGTCTCATGTAATATAATTATAAGAGAGTATTAAATAATATTTTCTTTATGGTATTTGGGTCCGTTAGTAGTATTAGAGCGATTTTTTGGGATCCTAGAAATTGATGCCATCTTGCCTAATTTGTGGAAGATTTGCAATTAGATCCGGTGGATTTCCGTTGTGGAGATTGATTTTGTAGTGTTAACAGATTGTGTGGATTATGATTGGATGGCTGCAATTGCATGATGTATGCAACCACGTGAGATCAGTTGGAGCGTGGGTAGCGTGGCTGATTGCATGGCGGCAAGAAGCTGCTGGTTTACAGTGGAATATAGTATTGTTGGTTGGTGGGGCTGATCGGACTTTCTTAGCGCATCTTGTAGCACTGGTGACGAGATGTTAGCAGAGGCGAGCGGGGTACGAATGCTGTTGTTTTCTTTCACTAGGAAACAGGGCAGCAATAGTGCTGTGTTCGGCGGCATGTAAACGGAGAAGGAGGTGCAACAATGAGTAGCAACAAAGAAGGGGCTAATTGTAGAATCGAGCGAAAGCTAGTTTTTGCTGGTAGCGAGGAAGAAAATAGAGGGCTATGACAGGTGTTTTTGGGCATTTCCAGTGATCAGAGTTGAGATCCAGTGGGGCAAAGAAGTCGTCGGCATCAGAGTGTGGAGGCAGCTCCATTAGTCAGATCAGATGGTCCAATGGTTGACGGTGATGGCGCGGAAGGCAGCAGCAGTGGCAAAAAACCCATCTGATTTTTTTGTGTGTGTGCACTGGAAGGTGATGCAGAGAGAGAGAGAGAAAGAGAGAGAGCGTGCATCGCAATGAGCAGAATGAAGTGATGCATATCGCGCATCGCAATGAGCAGAATGAAGTGATGCATATCGCGCAACAGACAAAAGGAAGTGAACCACAGAGAGCGGTGCATCGCGACAGATAAAAGGGTGCGTCGCGACGGATAAAAGGAAGCAGCCAAAATTTAGCGGGTCCATATCTTTTAATCTAGTGATTGAATTTCAGTGATTCAAGTGTCATCTTCTAGTTTATATCTTGTGATCTAGAGATTGAATTTCAGTGATTCAAGTGTCACTTTTTAGGTTTTATAATGTTATGAATAACGTAGATGGTTAAAATTGGATGAATTCTACTTATTTTTGGATGTTTTTTACAAATCATAGTATTTAAAGTTGATAAATTGGTGAATTTATATTTTGGGATTTGCAAGTATAAATCAAGTGGTCTAGAAGTCGACTCCAATATTTTTCAGCATTATGAACATAATGGCTAGGTCAGATTGAGTAAATTGTGTTTCATTTGATTAGATCTTTGGTAAGAATTTTGTGTCCAAATTTGATTGTATCTGCATTAATTCCACATGAAACCTGTTGATTGCAGTAGCAATGAAAATTTTAACATTTGCAAATTATAGAACTTAAAGAATTAAAGGAAGTAATTATCTCCACGCATATGACCTCTTTGATGTGATCGATGGAGAAAAGGTCGAAGGACCAAGGGTTGGTCAATCAATGTTAATTTGGAAGAGGAAGAGAGAGAAGGCTCTTATTGTCCTCAAGAAGATGGTGTGCTAAGAGATCTAGACACAAGTTAAAATCTTGATAATCTATCGCAAGTTTGGGTTAAACTTGAGAAGATAATTGATAAAGGTGCGATTCGAACTATGCTTATGGAATATTTTATGATCGATTTTGATACTTGTTCACAATAATTCTTATCGTAAGTGCATGATGCCAAGTTTTATAATATATTGATGAGAAAGATTGTCATCTCTATAAGGAATGTAGAAATTTAAAAACTTACAATCTAGTGCAATAAGCAATTCTAACTTTATTTGGAAAATGAATGACCAAAAAATCAAATAAAAAGCAAAAAGTCAAACAAAGCACATTCAAATTTATAGAAGAAATTCAATGTATAAAAATTTAGAGGATCTATTTCACCTATTTCCAATTATGGTAATTTTAACTAATTATATATTGCTTGATTTATTAGTTTATAAATCAAGAATTCTAATTCACCCAACTCCCTCTCTTGAGTGCCAAGTCATGTGTATATATATGAAATCCTAAATTCGATAGCTCTATAAAACCTAGGAAATCAAGAACTCATTAAGGTATTTAATTCTTTTTAATGATTTAATAAAACCTAAAAGCTCTTTTGAGTATCTAGAATTTCATGTTGTAATATCTAAGTTCTATTTGGAATTACCTCTCTCGAGTGTCAAATCATAAATACAAAATCCTTCAATAGATGACCAATAACTTAAAAGCATGAAATGTAAGATACTCACAAATAAACTAATGAAAAACCTCAATATAATGACTAACAGATCACACCATAAGTTTCTCCCTAAGTTATGGCTCAACCCAAGAGGGGAGGGGAGAATTGAGTTTATAAAATTTTTTTTGCTACAACCTCAGTTAATCAAATTCCCTTGATTCAAATAATTTGCTAAGAAAGTATAATGAAATGTGAAGCACAAGAAAATAAATAATCACACATAATAAGCACGATATATAGTGGTTTGGGCCAATTTTCCTACTCCACTCTTCCAAGCACATATTCATTGTGTCTTGGGTTCTACTATCTTAGTATAGAGAATATAAATTAGTGTTACTATACTCTTCTAGATTCCAACTTTAGGGGACATAAAATGTATTGCCTCTTGTACTTTTCTTGATTCCAGCTCAAGGGGGCTTAATCATTTTAGTGCCTCTTATACTCTTCTAAATTCCAGCTTTAGGAGGCATAACACATAATGCCTCTTGCATTCTTCTTGATTCCAATTTAAGGGGGCTTAACCACTTAATGCCTCTTGCTAACAAGTGGATTGTGAGTTTGGTTTCCAATACTAACTCAAGGATAACTCACAAATAGAAATAAGTAAGAAAGAAATTATACTTTTGAATGTGTTTCTTTGATAGCATAGGAGAATGACGTGAAGATGATTAGAACACACTTTGGATGCAGTATCAACTTCCCAATCTATTTGGTGAGAGCCTTTGATGAAGTACTTGAAGGTTGAAGAGCTTGAAGGCTTGAATTCGTTTGTTACACTTGAAAGTGAATATTTAATTTTCAATAAATGCTTGTAATAACTTTTCAAATATCCCAAAACATCTCCCTTTATAGATCTCTTAAAAACTTAAATGTTGGAAGCAGTAGGGAAAGATTTCAAGGTGTTTTAATTGTTATATTTTTTTATCATAGAAATGTCAGGCGATATGGCAGGAGGCTATGATATCGGCTGCGGGGCAGGCATAGAAGGTTGCGGTGTGGAAGACGGTATAATTGTTTTTGCAGTCACTGGATGACCGCATGTGGTATGGCGGGCTATATGAAAAATAGCTGCCACTCTCCGTTACTATAGTAATTGTATTATAGCAGTTATTGTAGCAGTGGAAGGCAATATGATAGGCGGCTATAGTTTTACAGGTGATATGAACAGTGATACTGTAGTAGTTATTGTAGCACTGATACTATAGCTAAAAAAATTTTGCACTCTCTAGAAGACCGCAGGTGATAGGTGCAGGCGACTATGATATCGGCTGCAATGCAGGTGCCTCCCATTTTTGGAAGTAGTGTGAATAGTAACACTATAGAAGTTATTATAGCGACAATCCCATGTCATTATAGCACTATAGCAATTATTGTAGCTACATATTGATTTTAGCCCAAAAACACATTAGTCCATTTAAAACATATATTGATTCAAATAATGATAAACTAAGTTTTAATGCAAGTTGGATCATTACAATTTCTTCCTTTCCAAATGATTTAGAAAACCATAAAACATATTTAAATTGAACTCAAGTTGATAACTAATGCAAGTCCATGTTCCATTTGTACCTTTGGTTTTTTGTAATCAATGGCTTAATTTTACACCTATTAGTAACATCAATATACTCATCATACATTTGGAATCATAATATCATTGTAACTATTATACTTAATATAGCTCAATCATTCTTCAACCATATTGCTTTACATTCCAAGTCTACAAATATATGTTGCAAGAAGAATTTTTCCACATATATCACCTCTAAATCTTAGCAAAACTTCATTAGCTTAGTTTAAGTCTTAGACAAGTTTTATTGTAATCAAAACTATACACCTAGACTTAACACATAATATCTAACATAAGATCCATCCCCCCTCTAGAAAGAGAATTTTAGTTCATTAGGATAAGATTAAAAGTAATCCAAAACATTCTAAACATAGTGAAAACAAAAAGAGAAAAATAATTTAGAATAAGAGAATCCGTCTCTGGAGTCACCGCATTCGTCATTGAGCTCTCCTATTTTCTCTGGAGTTCTCCAAGCCATCCACACAAAAAATCTCTTCTCCAAGTTATTTCTTCCACCAAAAATGTCCTCCCATATTAGCTAGTATCTCCCTTTCTATAGACTCTAATTAAGGTTTTTCCCCCAAAATTGGATTCCTCTTCAATTTTCATAATCAAAAGAACCAAAATAGGAAAGTTTTCAGATCTACCGACGCCTTAGCACCACTCCCAGTGTTGCAGTGCTACTTATCTTCTACAAAACACATCACATATAGCACCATAGTGCCACCTTCTCAACATTTTAGCACCAAGGCTACTTCCCTTGAGCATATCTTTTCACTCTCTTCAAGCACAACGGTGCTACAAATGCATCATAGAGGCACTTGTTGCTCTTCTCTACTTTAGACTGTTAGTGCAAATGTGTGACTTTGATGATAAATAAAACTTGAATTAAGATTATGTACTAATGGTTATTGTTAAGCATTTAGTATGCAAAATCAATTTGCAAGCCTTATAGACAAAAGAACATAGAGAAGAATTAGAATATATTCAAGGTGTTAATCTGTCTGTCCAAACAGATTGGTGCTCCGAATAAATGTAGTGCAAGAGATGGAGATACGGACAAAGTTCAAGATAAAAAGGAATCAATCGAGTTACTGTTCATCTATCAAAGTAAATTATATCTTAGTCGAATGCAAAGCAATGAGCATATAACAAACTTCGTCAGTCATAAGTATGCCATAAGCCACAAATGAATAGCTTACCAATCTAATGATCGTCCGTCAAAATAGACAAATGCTGATTAATAGGATTCATCTAATCTAAGTAAGCCGCAGACGAAAAACATACTTTATCTGGATATATGAGAAGTCATCTTTGTCTGTGCCTCTATAATTCATCTATTACTTGCCAAGAATAAAGTAAAAGATGAACTACTAGAAAGATGATTTGTCTGCGCTAACTAGATTCATCTGTTACGACCCATGGACAAACTAAAAGACAAACTACTAGAAAGAAGATTCATCCACGCTAACTGGATTCGTCTGTTACTTGCCACAGATAAATTAAAAGATGAAGCGACTTTGTTTGATAGACACTTGGACATATACTTTGTCTGACATAAGTAAAGACGAGCAACGGACAAACTATCCTTCCATCCTAAAAATGAGATATCCACATCTAGACTTTTGGAGTTATTATATATAGATCTCTTTGGACCATCAGATGTTATCACTCTTGGAGGAAAAGGATATGTATATGTTATTGTAGATGACTACTCTAGATTCACATGGGTAATTCTCTTAACTAAGATGAAGTATTTTCAATGTTCTCTATATTTTCAAAGCTAGTTCAAAATAAGAAACAAATGTCAATTGTGCCTATCCATAGTGACCATGGTGGTGAATTTGAAAATAGAAAATTTATTAATTTCTTTGTTGAAAAAGAAATTCACCATAGTTCTCATCCCCCAGAACTCCTCAATAAAATGGAGTTATGAAAAGAAAGAGCTGGACAATTCAGAAAATGGCAAGGACCATATTGAATAAGAATTAATTATCTAAAAGATTATGGGGAGAAACCATAAGTATACCTTGCCATGTACTGAATAGGATTACTATTAAAGCAATTTTAAAGAAAATTTCATATGAGCTTTGGAAAGAAAGGAAACCTAATATCTCATATTTTCATTCCTTTGGATGCTCATGTTATGTGTTGAATAATGTGAAGGATAATCTTGAAAATTTTAATCTAAAAAATGATAAAGCTATCTTCCTCGGTTGGTCTTCTAATAGTAAGGTATTTAGAGTATATATTAAGAGAACATAGGTTGTAGAAGAGTCTATACATGTTAAATTTGATGAAGAAAATGTAAGCCCAAGAAAGGAGTATGATAGTGATGTAGATGAAGCTGCAACTAATATGAAGAAGCTAAGATTGAAAGATCAAGAAGATACCACAAAATTAAATTATAGGTGATGTCTATGATAGTGTCAAAATAAGAGGATCCATACAAAATATTTATGACCATTATGCTTTCATCTCTACAATTGAGCCTACTTGCATTGATTAAGCTTTAAGTGATAAAAACTGGATCATCGCAATGCAAGAAGAGCTTAACTGGTTTGAAAGAAACAAAGTGTGAGAATTAGTTCCAAAATCAAAGAACATTGATGTAATTGGAACTAAATGGGTATTCAGAAATAAACTGGATGAAAGTGAATGGGTTGTAAGAAACAAGGCAAGGCTAGTTGCTAAGGGGTATTCCGAAGAAGAAGGAATTAACTTTAAAGAATCGTATGCCCCTGTAGCAAGATTAGAAGCTATTAGAATGCTACTTGCTTTTGCATCTTATAATAATTTCAAATTATTTCAGATAGATATAAAGAGTGCATTTCTAAATAGATATCTGTAACGCCCAAGGCGTTAAATTTTGAAACAGGTAGTAAGGTGGTATTTTAAGCCATTAGACTCAAGAAGTAATTTTGAGTAAAGTCAATTGTATGACTGGAATGAATAATATAGCATGAGTATTTTATGCAATGTAATATGTAGGAGCTATTGAATTGAAGTTTTAAGATGATTTTGAAGTTTTGAGCCATTAAGTTGAGGGTTATGTGAAAAGAACTCATTGGGTGAATCTCATCAAATCTTGGAAATTTTGATGAACGATTAGCTTTATATGATGTTTGAGGTGATTAAAACTTGCTCATGTGAATATGTCTAGAGTATGATGCATAGAATTTATAAAGCTCATTAGTTTGAATTATATATTGGCTATGAGAAGAAAAAGAACTGAAATGGTAAATTTGAGTAAAAATATATTTATGATCTATATGAATGGCTTAATATGATTATCATATGTATTGTAATGCATGTAGAACATTGGTTTAGGCCTTGAATGCAAAGTGAAATGAAAATGACTTATGAAAATTGTGTACAATAGAAAATTTTGGTTAAAAATAACTAAATGAGTGAATTTTGGAAATTGACTTCAAATAAAGTGGTAAATAGCATAAGCATGTTTTTTTCATGTATGTGATGTGTGGGAAGTGATTGTTGAGATAAATGAAGTGTTTTATATGAAATGGGATTATGGGTGATATTTTATACATACGAATTTAAATTTCTACAATTAGAATAGTATAATTTATTACTTGAGTTTGGGGTAAGAATAATCTTCTGAAATGATCATTTTGGAAGATTAACATAGGATTAATTGAGATTAGAAAGTAATTTGGGATGCAAATGCAACTCCCCATAATTTTAGAGTTAGTTTATGTGTTAAACATTAACATATGATGAATAGAAACTTAATATTATAATGGGGTCACTTGTGCTCAATTTTTGATATATTTATAGAATGATTTAGAAAAAGTTTTCAACATGAACATTGTATCCCTTTAAGTTATCTTTCCAAAAAATCAAGAGTCATATGAATCTGATGTCATATGAGAGAGATGGCCAAAACACTAAGACAATGTCTAGCTGCCAAATTTTAGGCATCTATGTGCCCAACCTGTTGCCAAAGGAACAGAATTTTGGGCTCAGAGGCAGCCGTTTTGCTGTAATGTTGGCTATCCAACTTTTTAAACTCAACGCAATCCCATTTTTTTGAGTTGTTCCATTTTCTTTCCTCATTTCGTGCCCTAACCCTATTTAGCCTAGTTTCTTGCCATTAAACAAGAAATCACCTTGT